>JAOYNU010092580.1:0-46187 GCA_026745395.1 Tympanopsis confertula | reverse complement strand
TAGAAGTAGAGATTAAATTAGAACTTCTTTTCTTTCTCTTTTAAAATTAAATAGCTTTTAAAGATCTTTAAAAAGGGGAAACACGATTTAACGCCCGATTTAGTGATGCCCGCCAATTCGTCCGAGTCCCGTCCACACTGCGCGCTGTTTTCATCACAGGCCCATTCCGGCAGCCCTACCCACTTCTCGGCCAAACTATGAAACTTGTTGTCTTATCCGTCATGAGATTGTTTTTCTATTTGCTACGAGCACACCATATGTGATGATTCTTTACTTTTTCTGTGACTTTTAACTTTGCAGTTAAATGTGACATCTTTTTTTGAATTTGGGGTTACCGGTTTTCGTTCTGGGTTCTTACAGTTTCCCACTTTTTTTACGTTTGATTCCCGGGAGTTTATTGGTATTCCGCTGGTAAATCCTCGGCATCGCCTAATCACTCGAAAGATCGTCGCATCAAAGGATGTATGACACTCTCACGCGGCCAGATCAAAGTCCAGATCCACGTCAACTAGTGCCTCATGCGCTAGTGCGAAGCCTCATTGCCAATGGGTTGACATCTCGGAACCGTCTCTCCTCATTCTCGGGTATCACACCGACAGCCTTGGGCAGGGTACGGCTCCGGAATGGAGTCATTATGGAGACGCAAGCCGTGCCCGAGAGAGCGGTACCTGTGAAAACGTCTAGACAGCTGGGACGGGAAGGCCCGGATGGAAGGAGTTGACGCTCAAGGCGAATTCCCCCTCCCTTCGTTTGCCCCATGACTGTGCGAGATGCAACGCCATCTACTCGGTATGCACATGTGCTATACTTGGAGACGGGGGGGTCATGCGAAGCAAGGATTCCCCTACTCCATAGGGGGCGGTGATCTGGCTGAGACTTGGAACATTTCCAGGAAGTCGCCGTCATACATCCCAGCCTGGGGCTTGATAGCTGCCGCGCTAACAAACTAGCAAACTTGGATTGCATTCGAATGTGCTATCACAGGCTACGCATGCATCGAGTCTCTTTCATAAGTACGCCCACTTTTTGACATGCCCGCTTTACCGGAGATGATCGGCCGTGGTGCATGAACGCCTCCTCAAAGGCACGAAGTGGGACCTAGCAAATCTGGATAGCACAGTCCGAGGAGCGGGGGAGAAGCTCGGTGATCGACTTGCTTCCTTTGGAGCGCCGACTAATCGAGAAATCAATCTATGTGAGGAATCATGGCAACGGCCGGTTTGACCGACAAGAACGCACGGGGCGTTGGACAATAACCTCTGTTCCTGAACGTGGAGGCGCCTTTGACATGCGTCTCCCGTTGCCCCCCTTACTGAGTGCAGCATACTCTATCTCTGATCGATTAGTATTTCTTTTCTGACGGCCTCGGTTCCGTGCAGGAGATCATTACTTGCAGCGGGGCCACAAAATTCACACTTCGAAGTACGACGTCGGCTGAAAAAAATTTCATGGTTACTCTTTCAAAAGGTCCAGATTTGCGCAAGGTTTCCAGACCGACAAGCCCGACGATCGCTGTGGACCCTATCCATGGCCGCGGGCCAGTGGGTGCTCCGAGCAATGGGGTACTTGTTTTCACTAGTGGATCGCGAACCAAATATTCGCGTCCGAAGCTCCTTTTTTGCTTTTTTTCCAGGCTTGGAGTGGCTTTATTCCTTCAGAGCGGGGGAATGGTGGGAAGTTTCTTGTTGAGCGGCGATAGCAATGTTTGATGCATCACTTTTTGCAGATGTGGATCTCGATCCACTGGGGCGGGCCTGGGGCCAGCTGAGATCGGGATTTCCAGCCATCTGCCGCTGTGAAGGGGTCATGGAGGCGCCTCTCGATCGCATGACAGGAGGCACATCCAGGGATTCCTCGGTTCCAGGGAGAAGCCCCGTCCCGGGCTGGCGCCGTCATGCAACAAGTGGGCGAGTGGGTCCTCAAGCTGCCAAGGACCTCGCCGGATCTTGAATAGCATTTTCGGCCGTGGGAAAGAGGGGTGCAGGATTTGGTCCAGATGCGATAACCGGTAGGATGCTTCCTTCTTTCCAGATCTGAACTGGGGCAGAGTGGACTCGCGGATGTCTACAATACGAGCCAATGGGGACTGTGGTGGCTGGAAGAGGGTCGAGAGCACAGTCAATACCGCAATTTTGGGGTTTTAGGTTTGGCGTCCATGATCGGGTTGATAATGCGAATGGCGATCATAGTCGATCTGATTTGGCGCCCTCTATCGGGCTGATATGGCGGTGTGTGAGATACAGCGCGGAATGCGAAACCGCGTAACGCTTAGATGGCGTTAAATTGGAGTGAGGCAGCGTGTGAACCGAGCTCCAGGCGCAGTCATGCCTGGGAGTAAGACACCGTTGGGTGTACGTTTTTATGGTTCTGAGCCGGAACTAGCACGGGGGGGTACCCTGGTTACGAGGGGGAAACAAGCCCCGAAGACATGCGCTGGAGTGCCTGCGGCAGTGATGCGCGCAGCGCTAATGATAGCGCGAACATGTGGTGGAGTCCGGCAGCCGTGAAAGCTGCGTGAACCAGTTCAACCGCACTGCGTATCACTTTTCTTCCATGACATCTCCATTGCCGAAAGCGTGATAGCCGAAGTTAGATCTCAGATATGTTGAGCTGCAATCGATGCATTTGCGTACTTTTGTGAGTGGAGGGACTGCAGTTGAAACCCTGGAAGGCACTTTAGGGAGTAGAAGCAGCAAATCAGAAGTCAATTGTAATTATCTTTCCCTTTCCGGTCCCGCTTTGTTTCCCGATTCTGCCATCTGCAGCTGCCGAGCCCAATCAGGAGCCTGGATTTCCCTTCTGGGCCGCGAATGAGTGGAGCAATAGCGGGTCCTGCATCACTAGCGCCGATCACATAAGCTGCCCGGGATTCCAAATATTCCAAATACTCTTGGGTTCTACTATTACAGCTCCTTACGGACAACTCCGGCACTGCTGCGCGGCTTGCGACCATGTCAACTAGATCAACTAGACGAACTCAAGCGTATCTGCTGGTTGGCCCGGTTAATCCTCGTGTCTGCTTCGGGAACTTGACACCTGCTGGAATTATTTGTTACGCGTATCATTTTAGAATAATCCAATTTAATATTAAATCATTGACTCGAGCCCCCCTTCCCAAAAGGACATGAATCATTGAGCCTGTCATCGATAGTGCCCTCCAAGGTTTTCTCTCCTAAAAAAAAAAATTAAACAGTTGGAGATATATTTGACTCCCCCATACTCCGGCCATTGCGTCTGTCAGAGCCCCTCCTTCTTCCCGATACTTCTCCCGAGATCTTTCAATATAAAATTACCCCAGTGCCCCCCTTCTCGAATTGTTCCATACAATTCATATCCCCAGCTTCGCATCAATGGGGTACTGGAACCACGCCGCCCCTGGGGGTGCCATTGACCCCTTCCTGCACCCAGATGTCTATACCGATCTGTTGACCTTCACGTTCTGTGGTCCCAACACCTACAACCAGAACCAGCCCATCTTCATTGACGCCGAAGATCCCTCCCAGTCATTTACTGGAACACAGTTCCGACACCTGGTTCGGACTCTAATTGCAGGCCTCAAGGCACACAATGTCCAGCAGGGCGACACTGTGTTGGTTATGCTTGGAAACAGCGTGAGTCTATCCCGGGCAAAGTTCAGCACTATTGCCTTAGCTCCCATGGATCCTTCCCAATAGAGGAATCCTTCAATCTCACTCAAAAAAGAGATACGCCACTTCCAAGCCAAGATTCACAGCATTTTTAACTAACGTGCCTTGTTTTGCTCTAGATCTTGTATCCAGCCCTCTTTTTCAGTATCATTGGATCTGGTGGCGTGTACATGGGGGCCAACCCTCGGAACCAGCCCCAAGAATTGGATCACATCATTAGCCTCGGACAGCCGAAGCTAATCATCGCTAATCGCGACAATGTTTCCATGGTCCGAGAAGTGAGTGCCGCGCGCGGCATCCTCCCGGAGCAGATCTGCCTCGTGGACGAGCGGGCCTTCGACTACTGTGCGCAGCTATCTCTCTCCCATGAGATGGGATATACTCTCGGCCCGGAGACATTCTCTACCAAGGGCGACTCCCACCCATTGAACTTCGCACACCTCCTCCGCCATGGCGAAAGCGACTGGATCACATTCAGTGATCCCATGGCCGCCCTCACAACCCCCGCTGCCCTGTTCTCAACCAGCGGCACCAGCGGCCTTCCCAAGGCGGCTGTCCTGTCCCACCATAACATCATCTCCCAGCACCGCTCTATCCACAACCCTGTGGATTACCCTGTGAGCCGGTTGCTTTCTCTGCCTATGTTCCACTTGTTTGGTGGACTATGGACCCATATTTTCCCTGTGCGCTACGGACACCCGCTGTTCGTGTTGCATAAATTTGAGATGACCCAATTCTTGGCCACAGTCCACCGCTTCCAGATCTCCGAGACGTATCTGGTTCCAGCTGTGATCCACTCATTCTTGAGCTCGAACCTGCCTGTCGCGAGCTACTTGGCTTCTTTGCGCTATGTTGCTATCTCCGGTGCCCCAGTCGACGGGCAGACTGTGGCGGCTTTTGGCTCGCTGCTGCAACCTGAGGCTTATGCGGGTCAGCTGTGGGGGATGACTGAATGTGGAATTGCTTTTCAGGCTAGTTATAACCGCCGTGCAGACCCTGGCAGCATCGGTCGGGTGATGAGTGGGTATGAGGCGCGTTTGATCGACAGCGATGGAAACATCGTGCAGAGCGATGAGTGCCCAGGTGAAATCTGTGTCCGCAGTCCTGGTGTGTTCTTGGAGTACAAGGGCCGATTGGATGGCAAGGAGGCTCAGGGTTGGTTCCGCACTGGCGATGTTGCCTATGTTAAGGATGGACAATATTTCATCGTCGGACGAACCAAGGAGTTGATCAAAGTGCGAGGGTAAGTTCTCGACATCTACTGCATTGCGAAATACGGAAGAAACAAAAGCTAATATACTCGATTCCTAGATGGCAAGTCCCTCCAGCAGAGCTCGAGGCAGTCCTCCTCCAGCACCCCGGCATCGTGGACGCTGCTGTGACAGGTGTCGCAGTGAAGGATGGCAGTGGAGAAGTTCCCCGCGCTTTCGTTGTGCGATCGCGCGATCCTGCGGTTGGCCGACTATCAGCTGAAGAAGTATACAAGTTTGCGCGGGCGCGACTGGCTAGCTACAAGGCATTGGATGGCGGAGTGGTTTTCGTGGAAGAAATTCCCCGCACGGCCAGTGGAAAGATTCAACGCTTCAAGTTGGCTAAGATGAATACCTATCGACAAATGGTTGCTTCTCTGCTTTCTCGCTTCGAGAGCGACAAGCGCAATCCCGCTGGCCATCCGATTTCCATGGGAGTAGCCCCTGGAGAACGGGTTGCAGTGTAAGTTACAAGTACCTGGCCTGGCGAGACGATGTATTTACAAGCCGATTTCATTTAGATCTTCTTATCGGCGTGCAGTGCTTTATTGTTTCGGGTTTGCGTCGTTGTCGTTCTGTTTTTGGGGGCTTGGAAATGATGCGAAGGCGTTATTTCAGAACTGGAGCGTTGCTGGGCTTTGGTGATTTCGGTGTTAAGTGATTGAATCCTTACTACGCGGGTACGGCTTCACGATTTTTTTATGGTTGTTCTTTTTCCCTTTTCCTGTTTACGTTGTGCTTGATTCTTTCTTTACGATATGGGGGAAAGCATTCGATTTCACGCTATATACCACTGCCAGCGGCATGATGACTTAAGTCATCAATGACATTCATTAATACATAGAACCAATGCATTCATACGATCGATGATTTTCTTCTCCTGCGCTTTGGCCTCGCGTAATCTCCGATTCGAATCAATGCAACGGAAACATGCATGCTGCATTCTCAAATCTCGCGCTAGATCGAACAGGAACAAAACGATTCTAAAGCGGTTAGCTGCTGCCACCTGGCATGTGCATGCATTGTCAGTCCCACGCGGGCTTTACCGCGGCCGCCCACATCGAGTCTGTACCACTTGTCCAGGAACCTGGCACCTGGATCCCGGTCGGGAGAGCTAGTTTGGAATCTCGGGATCTTTCCAGGCGGCAGGGCTTGCTGTGCACAGCGCCTCGCCTGCCTTGCCTGACGCCATGGGATGCCTGCCCAAGGGACCAGGATATGCGGCGTTGTCTATTTAAAAATAGCCTCGAGTCAGCCTGTCAGTTATTGACTGTGCCCTTACAGATGGTGATTTGGAATTTGGCGCCCCTCCAGCCTATGAAAGGCCGCCATTCCTTCGGAACGTTTTGTCATCAGGCTGGACGGCCCAATAGAGCATTGCCTTTGGGTCGGGCTTTATTTTGCTGCGCATCGCGCCTAACACAAAATTGTATATTAATATAACGAGTCATGACGTTAGACATTTGGGGCGAGAGAGCAACGGTCCCCCGGTCTCTCCTCCAGGGGTAGCCCGGACAATCATTTGCCTTATGTTGGGTAAGATTAATGCGGATCTTGGGCAAAAGCAATTCTTCCTGCAGGCACGGGGCCTCGATGAAGTCAGAAATTCATTTTCGAGTCTTAATTTGAGAATCCGTTGAGCTTGGAATAACCCACGCAGCCTTGTCAATCACTACACCGACTTGAATGTCGGTGTGTCCTTTTGGATCGACTGCGATGTCTTAGAACCCAAAAATATACTCCCGCACTGCGCATAATGCGCGATAATATTTGATTTGAGTAACCTGGGAAAGAAATCACTCACCTAAACTACCGCAGACAGACATGCAAATGTTCGCTGAGACCGTTTAGCCGACATGCACGCAGTATACACCAATTTTAAGGTTAGGAATAGCAGTTGATGCTATTGCATAATGGCGGTTTAGGCGGGTGACCCTGTCAGCCGTCCAATAGCGGAACCTCGAATGGTCGGACCAATTCAAGTTAGCAGCGCTCGACGACAACGAAGGGTGAACCAAGTATGAGCGATTTTTGGAAGGATTCATCCTCCATGTTCACGAGGAGGGGTAATTGAATCTTTGACATCTGCATTCTATGACAAATTCATCGTCCATTCGATTCTCCTCAGCCAGCCCAAAGCCTCCGCGTCGCCATGTCGAAACCGGCTGTCGTGATTATCCCAGGCTCATGGCACTGTCCCCAACATTATGAGCGTCTTGTCGGCAAGCTAGTAATAGCTGGCTATGAAGCCGAGGCAGTTGCATTGCCGTCTGTTGGCTCTAGCCCTCCCCTTCCAAGCTGGCATAAGGATGCAGAGGCAGTGCGAAATGTCATTATGAAATACTTGGATGCGGAGAAAAATGTCATCGCCCTTTCTCATTCCTTTGGAGGCATCGCGATGTCCGAGGGAGTCAAAGACCTTGGCGAAAAAGACCGAGAGAGGCAGGGGCTCAAGGGTGCCGTTGTTCGATTGTTCTACATGTGCGCCGTGGCTGTGCCAGAAGGCCTGACTTATAATGAATTCATGTGGCCGAAATCGCCTCAAGAAACTGACTCAACAGAAAAGAAACAAGAGGAGCAACAGGAGAAGCACAGAGGAACCATTGGAATGAAGGCAGCCGAGGTATTCCGATCCAATCCTCATTGCTCAACTAGGATCAAAAAGCTGACAACACTTCCAGGATGGATCTTTGGTTCTGGACCCAGAATATGCAAGAGATGCTTTTTATAATCGATGCAGTTCATCCGACTGCGAAGAAGCAATTGCTTTATTGAAGTCATACCCCCCAGGTCCGTTCAGTGTCCCAGTGACTTACACTGCCTTCGCGAAGTTCCCAAGCACATACATCATATGCAAAAACGACAAAGCTATACTGGAGCCATGGCAAAGAAAAATGATTGCCCAAGGAAAAGGTGCATTTGCGGTAGAGATATGCGATGAAGGGCATTCGCCTTTCTTGAGTAATTCGGGCTTCATTGTCGATTGCGTGCGTCGCGGGTCTGAAGAATGACACAGCACTAGCAGTCGCATTCCTGCCAAAGTACCTTCCAGCATCAAGAATATCTCTCGTATTCATTCAAGAATATTGAAAATCTCAAATGGCATGATGACTGTTCACTGAAAGTTATTGAACGTAGTAGATGATGCCGATTGCAGCCTAGAAAATAAGGTGTCGATATTTCAGTAAATGCCGTCGCGGATGATTGCTCCTCCACAATACTCTAGAGCTCCTTCAAGCATATTCATCATGCCTCGGCAGCCAAAGAATGGAGTCATAGATAATCGGCGCACAGCATGCGACCGATGCCGTCGCCATAAGCTCCGTTGCGAGCAGGACACATCATCCCGCTGTCGACGATGCGAGGGGGCGAAAGCAGTATGCGTAACAAGCCCAGCTCTCAAGTCTGGTCGTCCTGCTCAAGTTGCAAAAAGCTCTCCAGGTGCGCCCTTAGAAACTTCAAGTGAATCAAGTTCCGAAGCGATGCCTTCTCATGTGGACATTCTGCCTTCAGCGCCCTTCCATACACCCCCTTTTGATGCCGACGCTGCGGAATCCTTGCCCCAGGACCCGATACCACTCTCCAATATGGATGATTTTAATGAATTCTGGGCCCTGAATTTTGAACAGCCGATTTTCCAAGGCCATGTGGATACCCCACCTACAGAAATATCCTATGGACCTCTCAAGAAGCTATCTGACTTGCAAGCGAATCTCCTCGTTGATCTCGACTTAGTCAAGGCAAGCAAGACAGCTGACCAATGCTACTCGATGCAAGCTCCCGCTAATTCAATTACCGGCGAAAATTTCATGATCGGGCGTCTTTTAGACCAATCTACGGCGTTGATTGAATTACTCGACTACTACCAACTGTCCGCGACGGGCACAGGGCCTCCACGTCTGGAATGCGATACCCCAACGCTCTGTGCGCTTGCATCCTGCTTTGTGTCATTGACTAGAGTCTACCGAACTATCTTATCGTCTATCTTGGACTCTTTGCCGATCCTGATGGCTGTTGAAGGCACAGCTCCACAGCTGTTCCCCGGTATGAACCTTGGAGGCTTCACACTTGAGGCTCGACTGGATCTTCAGGTTCAGATTCTTGTTCAAACGACTGAGACCATGATCGCGAAAATTGAATCTAGATTCGGCCTCGCCGACCAGCAAAGTCCCTCCTCGCTGGAGCACCTTACTACGAACCAGAAAGCTAATCGCATTCTACGCCTGATGCTGAGCGACGAGGCTAGTGAACAGCCTCCGCTCCATGAACCTCGTGGGGACTGTAGGCCTCTCAAGGAGATCCTTGTACTCCTTAAACAGGCTACGTCTGGTGGCCATATTTAGAAGATAGTAAACGTTCCGATCCAATTCGGAACGTTTACGGAACATTCGATGTAGATGGAACTCATTCGGTACATTGATTGAAAGGAGGCCAGGCAGCGCCAAAGAAAAGCCCCGAAATCCCTGATCAATTATATTTAACTCAATTGCCGGCACGTTCAATCGATTCGCAAATGCTTAGTCGCGACAAGCCCTCAAAAGCCTTCCCCATTCAAGAGAGCCAAGCAGTTCTAGAACACCTTGAAAAGGCTAGACGAGATACGCTTGCATCGACTGGACGTCAATTAATTTCCGCTTCTTTGAATTGACAATTTGCTTCATCAGGCTCTCACAATGAAGACTCCGCCGCCAGATAATGAAGGATTTGGGATGATACTATGGGGATCACGAAACCGCCCTGAAGACCCCACAACCTCATTCGAAGGAAAGACTGTCCTGATAACGGGGGCAAATACTGGGCTTGGCTTTGAAGCGGCATTCAAATTCGCTCAGCTCGGTGCCGAATGTCTTATCCTCGGCGTTCGGTCGCTCAAAAAGGGCGAAGAGGCGCGCGCCAGACTATCAGACCAGACTGGATACAACGCAGATAACATCAAGTTGCGGGAAATTGACATGGGATCTTATCAATCTGTGAAGTCATTTGCCGAGCAAGTATCGGCGGAATCTCATCTGCATGTGGCCATCCTCAATGCTGGTCTTGCAGCGCCGTCACGTCGCGTCAGTCTAGAGGGATACGAGATGTCTCTCCAAGTGCACGCTCTTTCGACCGCTTTGCTTTCTATCCTGCTACTGCCACAACTTCGCAAGACCTCGCTCGAAACCGGTACCTCAGCCCACCTAGAGATTGTGGGGAGTATTGCTGGTCGTGGGGCGAATCTCGATGAATTGTCCGACCAAAGATCGATACTTGATCAAGTCAACGATCCGTCGTTTTTCGCAACCCAAAAGCAATACGTCTTCACAAAGCTTTTCGAGTTCTATGTAATGCAAGGGCTAGTCCAAGCTACGGAATCTTGGCAGTCGAACTCACAGGGCCCCGATGTCATCATTAACGCCGTTTGCCCTGGCTTGTGTCGGACTACACTTGGTCGAGATTTTCCTGCCATTATCAGGGGGCCTGTGAACTTTGTTCATAGTTTGGTAGCTCGCACTGCTGAGGAAGGAGCAAGGAGCTATGTGAGTGGCGTTATCCTTGGAAAAGAGGTTCACGGCGAGCTTTGGAGTGGAGATTTGTTTTTCAAGTGAGTTATTTAGTTTTATAACCATTGCAAATTATGACTAACTCATCCCATAGTAAGGGCGAGCCTATTACAAGTGCCAAAGGCAAGAAGATGCAGAAGATCGTATGGAAAGAGATTATCGATATCATCCGGCCACATATCACGGAGTGTGATTTACAACTTCCCTGATACGACCATATTATGGAAGCGACTACAGCTTCTTCTATTGAAGCTTCTCTATGTAGAAGCATTCTTGGAATCGTCATTTCTGCATGAAGCGACCGTGGTGAATTTGAGTAGTGATTATTCTGACAATGAGAGTACACAAAACATTTCAAGCAACTCCATTCATTAATTCCAGCATCCTCGCGAAAAAGAGAGTATATTTATTAGTACAAGCGTATGTTCACAGATCATACAAGCCATTTGAACGCCTTTACAAATCCGGAATCCCAATTTCATATCACCAGAAAGGGCGTTCCATGAGCAGGTTCAGTCATTTAACCAGCCTGGTAGATAGCAGGACCAGCAACGACATGGGGATTGATTAGACTGAGGTTGAACGGGCTAACCGGGAGGGCCGCATCAGTCAAGGCCACGAAGATCGTACCATTGATCAGTGGGTTGCCTTGGTAACCTTCAACATCAGGCTGAATGGTAGTTCCTTGGCTACCATTGACACGCAGACTCGTGTATGTCACATTTGTCTGCGACACCCAAAGCACGTACTTAGGATCACCGGCTTGAGTAGTAGTGATGTAGCTGTTGTTCGGGCCAACTTGCTTGCCAGGGGAATCCCACTGGAAGCCGATCTGGCGACCGGGGCCGGAGAGAGGAGTGGTGTTGTCCGAGGAGACAGTAGCACCGCTATCGTCGCTCGAGGAGTCGGAGCTGGAATCAGAGCTCTCGACCTTAACAGCGTTGGTGCCAGGTCCCAGGGTGTTGTTCTGGTTGACATTGGAGCTCATTTCTCCAGCTGTTGCAAGACTTGGCTGGTTTGTGATGGTCAATGCAGGGAAGTTCTGCCACGCGAGACGAGTCTGGTTGGTAGGACACCAGCTGATGTAGGGAGCTAGGAGGGTCCAGGCCCAGGATTGGGGAATTCCAACTTCGAACCACTCTGGGAATGGATGAAGGCCTTGGAATTGACGGAAGATGAGCTGCTGGCGAGCCTCAACACTGATTGACTGAGTCAACAATGCGGCAGCTTCGCGAGAGTCCAGATGAGCCAGGAATCCGTAGACGCCTGCCTCGCCCACACGAGTAAGCTTCTGGGTGAAGTCGATGAATTCCTCTACATTGGTGTAGGGGTACACATAGGCACACTGCTGTGGAGCCTGAGCACCAAGGATATTGCTGACGAGGGTTGCATGACCTTCCTCTTGCTGAGCCATGTATGCGATCAGCTCGCGATCAGAAGAGGAAAGGTTGGCAGCACTGAAGTCATCCTCAGTGAATCGCTTGAGTCCATCTTGGAACAAGTCTAATTCAATCCACTCCTGGTAGAGTGCAAGGGCCTAAGCAGATATAGTCAGAATTAAAGTCAAAGATAGGTATGGACGCAAAAGAAACATACCAAAGATTGATAGTCAAAGTCGCTTCGCACGTTGTAGACAGGGATGGTGCCATTTGTACCTACACCCCCAGCAGGACTGAAGGGGGCAGCCTCAGCATTGTGCAGCTTTCCATCACTACGATAGGTTGTAGCCGCCGGTGCAACTGATCCGGAGGAAATTCCTTTGCCAACGGAAGTAGCAGTAAGAGCACCAGTCGTGGATGCGCTTCCCTTGAAAGAGGAATGCGGCAGAGACGAGGGATGAGAGCGTGTGGAAGCTGGGGTCGCAGATGATAGCTGGGCCGAGGAAGAGGTGGCACGAGATGAAGATGAAGCATGGCTCGAAGTCCGAGTCGAAGATGCAGCCCGAGGAAGAATATCTACACCCTGTGGAACTGCATACGAAGAACTCAAGGGCAGCGAGCCCAGTATGCTCAGAGCTAGCAAAGAGAATCGCACCATAATTGCGTCAAACTACCGGCGTTGCAAGACTTCAAAATCGTCTCTAGTCGCACTAGAAGGAAGAAGTTGCAAGGACTTGAAATTGGGCTATAGCAAGCGTGCGCGAGGATAGGAGGGGAACACATATAGGAATGTGGTCCATCCATCATTGTCGTCAGATCCAAGGCATTATATCGACGCAAATGGATATCCCCATGGAAAACAGGCATCAAGAACTCCAATCGGAGCCCGGGCAAGACCTAGGTTCTGACAGCATATCGGCGATCTGCGGTATCAGGATGCAGTATGGGCCGCGTGGCTTGAGGTCAGATGAGGTCAACGACATGAAGAGATTTAAGTTCAAGTGTCATCACCCCTCCGAATAGGCAGTTAGCGGCGTATAAAGCTTGTTAGTAGTGGAAGCCAGCGGAAAATAGATCCGGTTTCGAGAAGTTCAACACCGGAACCGCCGGCAATCTGTCGAGCTTTCACAAAATGAAGTCTTTCGCAATCCAATCGATTGAGCAAAATTTAGTGATTGAAAAAGCGAAGCCTATTCAGTAACCCATAACCCAGAAAGACCGTGCTGAGGTAGATTGAGCTTCCAATGGGTGCGATTATTTCTGCTCGATAACTGTAAGTGACGCATAGAATATATTTATCAAAGCCATAGATCCTGCTGAGCTCGGGTGTTCACGGCAATGACGTGCGGAAGGATCCATGGCTCGACGTGCCTTCTGGTGAAGAATGCAACACCAACCCACACGTGGAGATTCGCTTCACGATCGGACGCACAGACCAGTTAGCGATCCCAGTGCTATATGCTCGATAGGCTATAGATGTTATGTTGATATTCTTGGCTCGCCGAGTTACGCGGGATGTAGTCTCTCCTTCATTCCACGCTAGAGATCAAAGCCTACCCGATGGCTCAACGTCAATCAGGTAGCATAGTGCGAATGGCTTGTCACCGGAAGTCGAAAAAGTTTATGAAGCTTCAGGAGCTATTGAAAACTATATTAAGAGAGTTGGATTATAAAATCGATCGCAAGAGAAGTCGATGGATTGCCTGGTGATATCCTACTTGTGTTGCTGCGGGGTATTTGATTGCTAAGTAATTAAAGTGGCTCCGCTATAAATTGCCTATCAATGTCCAATCAACGTGTTATTCCGGGTTGATCAATGGAGTTACTCACTGCCCCCGCGGGGGTACAAAAGGTCCCAGGTACAGAACTTACGCAGCTTCTTTCTCCAACTTCACGGAAGTCCTTTCGATATCCAGTCCTCGGATAACGTCACAACACAAAATGTCTCAGGAACACCTTCAAGCAGCGAACTTGTTCAGCGTCCAGGGCCGGGTGGCCATCATTACTGGCGGAGGTAGCGGTAAGTCCAATGTCCAGCTTCCTTACGCTCTCGTCGAGTACTAATAGGAATTTCTGACAGGACTGGGAAGTATTATGGCTCGCGCCCTCGCAGTAAATGGTGCCTCGAAGGTCTTTATTCTCGGTCGTCGCGAGGAAGCTCTCCAAAAGACAGCATCGCAAGTTCCCGGAGGGGTCATCATCCCCGTGAAGTGCGACGTGACTTCTAAAGAATCCCTTGATGCTGCATACAAAGCTATCTCCGAGCAGACCGACTACGTCGAAGTTCTTTTCGCCAACAGCGGTATCATCGGACCGGACATGAACATCCCAGCACCCGGGCCCGAGGGTGCACCATCTCTGACAGAGATGCGGGACAAGCTGTATAATGTACCGATGGGAGAATTCAACAATGTTATGGATGTGAACGTCACTGGGGCTTACTATACAATCTTGGCTTTCCTGCCTCTATTAGACGCTGCAAACAAGAGGCGCCCCGCCCCGCAGCTTGGAGTATTGACTCCTCCAACTGCCCAAGTGATCATCACTAGCTCCATCGCCGCATTCAACCGGAGGCCAGCATTCAGCGTTGCGTACAACACCTCGAAGGCCGCAGTTGACTTCTTTACCAAGGCTTTCTCTACCATGATGTTGCCTTATAACATTCGTGTCAATGGAATAGCGCCCGGTCTCTACAATTCAGAGATGTCTGCGCGGAACTTTGAGGATAAACAGGGCACAGGTATTTCAGAAGGAGAGTTTCCTACTTCTATGATTCCTCTCGGCCGAGCTGGTAGCGAGCAAGACTTTGCGGGTGTCATCATCTGGCTGACTAGTGCTTGCTCTGGGTTCTTGAATGGGAACATTGTTCTTACGGATGGTGGCCGGATTGCTCAGGTGCCCAGCACATATTAAACGCAACAAGGACAGGCGTAAAAAGCTTGGTACACGAAAGATACTTAAGATTTGCATGAAAGATGAACTGTGATTATGCTGTTATATGAACAAAGACCAAGCCACGCCCCTACCCTATCAAACGATATTACTTCGGCAATGCTGAAGACGTACAGCACGCGACAGAGTTTATCAATAAAAGCGCATTGTCAGATAGTCGCTGACAGTCGCTGTACAAGATAATCGCCCGCCGTTATATCCGGATATTTCTTAACAACCTGGATATCATCACCATAAGTCCCTGGTAGAACTTTAATCATCTTGTCAAAGTTAGGGTTGCAAAAATACGCAACACTATATCGCGAAGGATAATACTCCGGCGAAGTAGCTCCAGACTCTTGTGTCGATGGCCTGGGTGGCTCAACCACTCGATGGCGGGTACTTGTGATCGTATCATTTGACCATCTTGCTAAAAGATCTCCAGCGTTAACCACAATCGTATCCGCAATCGGTGTAGCATCCACGAATGATCCCTTCGGAGTTCGCACTTGTAAACCACCGTGTCGATCTTGGAAAAGGAGGGTGATCGAGCCATAATCGCTATGTTCGCCTGCACGCACTTGGTTGGGATTTTCTTGGAAGATGTCTTTCCGCACGGAGGGATAGTGAAGTAGTCGAAGATTGTTGTCGCCCACGTCAACGTACTCATCGAAGAAGTGCTCTGGTAAATTCATTCCAAGGGCGATAGCACTCATAACGTGTCGGTGCAGTGTTTGACAGGTTTCGAAGAATGATAACATCGTCTCTTTGAACTCTTTGCCCTCTTCGTCGATATGATCTGGCCATCTATTCGGAAGATCTTCTAACCCTTCGCGCCCGATTTCCATGGTTTCTTTGAGGTCCGGCGCCCTATCGGTTGTATCGTTTGACTGCTCTATAGTAGCGAGCTTCTCCTTGCCTGTGGAAATGTAACCGCGATTTGATTTCGGTGTCGTCCATCCTAAGCTATCTTTTTGTTCTTGAGGCCGGTTGAAGAATTGCGCGGATTTTCCAAACACTCGAGAGACTACTGAAGGAGGGACGCCGTGGTTCTTCAAGTACACAAAGCCAGATGTCTTGAAAGCTTCTGTCACTGAAAGCGCGACCGCGTGTTTATCGGAGGGCGTTCCAGAGAAGAAGGGACCGAAATCAATAAGCTAGAATGCGAATCAGTGAGCTTTGCCTAGACGGGCTTAGAGACTACGGGACTGGGTCATACCGGAATGACGAAATTGTCCTTCTCCACAGCCGTGGAGGCTGGGTGGAGCTCCTGAGAAGCGCCGGGCATCTCAAGGTATAACAGGTGAGTATTTTAGAGAATTAGTAGCGCAGAAAATGGAGTAGCAGAAGATGAGGAACTGCGTTTGGGGAGAGGGGAGCACAAGAGATAAGGGACTGTACATGCAACCCCTCCCGCACCCCGCATGAGATAAAGGTAAAGCCATGGAAAGATAGATGGTATGATACCGCTGAGAGAGGAGATAACCATGATCCCATTATTAATTCTGTCCCTGCTGATATAGTTGATACATTTAAGCCCCTTCTATCGCACTCTATTTATAACAAACGAATTCTTTGACACTTATCGCCAGTAGCCTGCTCGCGTAAACAAAGCCAAAGGAAAGTTGCTCTTATGAGCGTCTTTTGCAGACTCCAACGAACTTGGAGAAGATACCGCTCATGAAAAGGCTGTCCGATTTGACATCATGCACTGCCGCGGTAGAGCAGGGAAGTGTGTTCGCGTCACGATCTTCCACTAGCTTAACAATTTCATATCCAGACGAGGCATTGCGTCGAACGGATAAGATACTTGCTGGTGCAAGGTTGTCATCAGGGTTGTCTCCCATTTTGACAAGCTTCAGCGGTTCTGGGAATGTGGCAACGATGATGTTTCCTTCCTCGTCGAGCGAGATATTATCGCCTGGAATACCGAGCGGGATCTGATCAACCTGGAGCAACTTGTCCTCCATGAGCTCATAGACCGTCAAAGTGCCGGTCATGGATTGCAAAACATAGTATCGACCATCTTTGCCCCTAGCGATGCCATTGGGAAAATTGAAGTTCTTATCGGCCGCGACATGGCATTTCCCTGTGTCGGTGCGGCAATAAGCCAGGTTTCCAGTGCCGAACATCGTCTTCAGTTCTCGCAAGGCACCAGGAGCTTTCTCCGAGTGGTCGTTTGAGACAACAAAACCAATACCCTCAGCGTCCACTGCCAAGTTATTGGGCGTGATGATTGCTTCGCTGGCAATTGTCTTCACATGGGAAAGTGTAGTGGAATCCGAGGCGAGGTCGAAGACTTCGACTGTGGAATTGGCACCAAGAGTCCCTCCATCCAGGAGCTCACCTGTTGTATGATTGACGTAAGGCTTGTGGTTGATGAACCAGAATCGGACATTGTTTCCAATCTTCTTGGCATCAAATCCATGCAAGTTAAGGTCGCCCGGGAAGTTGGACGAAAGCTTCAGCTCGTGCAAGCCGTACAGACCATCTGTCCCTGCTTCGTCGATATTAAGGACCATGACTCTATCCTTGTCGGGTTTTCCAGCCGCGTTGAATTTATTGCCACCGGGAAGCCATTGCATACGAGAATCAAGGCTGGCGCAAGCCGCGTAGACTTTCCGGCCTTCTTCATCGAGCCAGAGATCTTCGCATCCTTCCAAAAATGGGTGTTCGATGCGCTGACAATCCCATGGAAAGTCTTCCAGAGGTTGAATTACTCGACCAAAACCGACAATTAAAGCCACCTTTTCATGGATAAAAACGCCATAGAAAACCGCGGGTACAAGCAATAGAAAGGCCCAGATCCAGAGGCGAGAAGGGCCGCTGGACTGCGGTTTGACAGGGGCCATCTTGAACGTTGTACAGACAAAACTCGATACAGAACGCACAGAGAAATTGGGCTGCACGATCGTTAAAAAGGGAACGCACGTTGAACCGAGTTTCTTTGTTTCTATCACCCCCTTGCCCGATATAGCTTAGCGCGCAGCCCCTAGAAACAGCCATGGCGGCAGGCGTCTCCAATCTCGCCGAGTCATTGTTAAAACCCAAGATTCACAAGGCTAAGCCAGACCTCGCTCGGCTCCGGCCTGATACTGTTCCGGCCCGCATCCAGGCAAGGGTTGGGCCAATATGGCCTCTTTGGGGCCTTACAGGGGGCTGTCAGGATGCTATCCCGGAAGCTGGCCGGTCCGCTGGCGATCTTATATCGACCCATGCGCTTAAAGACCCCACCAATTTTAAACACAGGCTCGGATGGTCTGTAATCACCTTGGCACAAGGCGCCCCATCCGAATAGACACTAATTTTATGCAGACGGGGAGGAATGGATGCATTCTCCACTTAGTACTATCATTATTAATCGTAGGCTGTGCCCCTCATTGGACCTCGGCCCTTGGGAGCTTCCCCTCCTCTGTGCTGTTCTCTCTTCTGTATTTACTTTGCTGTTCGCGCCGTTTGTGCATCTCCAAACTCAATTTCTAAATTGCCCATCATGGTTTACCACGCCGCTGTCATGTACCCCAACGAGGAGGGCATCAAGTTCGACGAGGACTACTACGTCAAGACACACATGCCCTTGGTCGAATCCGTCTGGAAGAAGTACGGCCTCCAGAGCTGGCACATCATCCGGTACTCCAAGGATCTGTCCGGTGCTCCCTCCAAGTACACCATTGCTGCCAAGCTGGTTTGGGACAGCGAGGAGGCCTTGCAAAAGGCTCTTGGCGACCCTGAGGGCAAGAAGATCTTTGCTGATATCCCCAACTTCACCAACGTGGCACCCATCACATTGGCTGGCGAGGGCATCTAAATCAACTTATGAGTAAGCGCAGCTTTCTTTCTTCTTGGGAGAGCAATGTTTGCTAACTTCACCAGTATCATGGGACCAATGAAGGTGTAGCCTAGTCAGCATTTGGTGGAGAGATGATCCGAAAGCTCAATTGTTTAACTTCATGTACTTAATGATGATCACCGGATCTACTACGATCAATCCAACCTGCTCAATGGCAAACACAGTAACCAGGAAAATAAATCGCATATAGCGTCCTTTTTATGGTCAGGAGTTTAGCAAGTAGTGACCCAAGTCCGCCACCTTATCAGCGCTGTTGCGGCGATGCATGCAATCCCCGCACCTGCGGGTCTTATCACTCAACTCTCCAACGCTGTCCATCTCTTACTCTCTCATCTACTTGATTCGTGTCAATCTGCAATCGAAAATGTCTAAACCACTCATCGTAGATGTCCATACTCATGTTTACCCACCAGCGTACATGGCGATGCTCCGCGCTCGCAAAACAGTACCCTACGTCCACGATCCATCCGACAATGCTCCCCCGCGCCTAATCATCTTATCGTCCGATGATGATCCCTCCATTCCACTCGATCAAAGAGGTCGCCCGGTAGATTCGTCGTACTATGATATCAATGTGAAGCTCTCTTTCATGGAAAAGCATGGAATCAACTGCAGCGTCATCTCTCTTGCAAACCCTTGGCTGGACTTTCTTCCTAGCGAGGAAGCCCAGAGATGGGCGGAGCAGATTAACGATGATATCGAACTGACTTGCGCAACTGTCAACGGCAAGTCGCATAATGAGAGAACAAAATCTCTCTCCGAAAAACAGTCTCTATTTGCGTTTGGTGCACTGCCATTAAGTGCTACCGACACAGCGGTTATCGTCAACGAAATCAAAAGATTGACTACGCTTCCACACATCCGCGGAGTTATTATGGGAACAGGTGGATTGGGCGCTGGCCTGGATGATCCCCGACTTGATCCTATCTGGAAGGCATTAGAAGAGACAAAGCTTGTTATCTTTCTCCACCCGCACTACGGACTTCCTGACGAGGCATTCGGAGGGCCTGAAACAACTGCCCGCTATGGACATGTTTTGCCTCTTGCCCTTGGTTTCCCTCTTGAGACTACTATTGCAGTGACACGAATGTTGCTGAGTAGTGTTTTCGATCGTTTCCCGCAGCTTCAAGTCCTCTTAGCCCATTCGGGAGGTACACTTCCCTTCCTTGCTGGACGAATCGAGAGCTGTATTCTGCACGAGCGCAAGTTCACGGCAAATGGAGGAGATACGCCAGGACCACAGCGTAGTATATGGGACGTGTTGCAGACGAATATTTACTTGGACTCGGTCGTGTACTCGGCGGCTGGACTGAAAGCTGCTGCCACGGCAGGGAGCACAGATCGTTTGATGTTCGGTAAGGAGAAATGCATCGCAAATTTAGGAATAAGTACTAATAAATCTTCCAGGAACTGATCACCCATTCTTCCCGCCCTTGGGTGATGCAGATGCGAAGTGGCCTAGTGTCACTACAAACTACAAGGCGATTGATGATTTCCATGACGGAAACAAGGAGGAACAAAAGGCGATACTAGGAGGAAATGCTGCTCGTATTCTTAATCTGCAATGAGTAACATAAAATGTTATTTTAACATTGTAGCAACTTGTTCTTAGAAGCTCCTGAATATTGATATAGTTTTATTCCGTGTATAACCCACAGAGCTTTATACTCATGTAGATGTAATATATTAGTTTGTCATCACTTAGAGCATATGCTCTGCACCTGTGCCGAAGCGTGGCTCAAGACATCCCAACCCACAAGACCCCATAGCTCCCGCGTAAACCATTCAGGAAAGCTCTGAGATTCCCGTGGGGCATAGTGATTTATAGAAGGTGGTGTCGGAGGAAACACCAGTCCTCCTTTGAATAATGCATCGCCGGAGCCAAAAACAGCCTGAACGAGCGTCTTCTGCAGACATTCTTCGTTATCTGAGATGAAGTCTTTCTTCGTTTGTAGCTCTTCAGCCGTCGCTGATGGCTTGGCACTCAAGGCATTCTTCAATATTAGGATAAGACATCTTGCCTCAGGCTGGGCAGTCTTCGGGGAGAGCTCTTGCCTGATTTTTGTAAGCCCTTTCGGAAGGGTCAATTCGGACCCAGCTGGTACTTCATGAGTCGGAAAAGCGAAGAGTGCCAGCATGTTTCCCAAACGCCGCAGAATGAGGTATAGGAAGCCTTCAAATATTTCTTGGTCTTCATGGCGCGAAATATCCAGGGATGAGGTCATTTTGCAGAGCAAGTCGACGAGTTTCTGGGTCACTTCACCTCTTTTTGGATTATCGGTACATACCATATTCAGACATGTCATTGTCGACTCAAAAAGGCAAACAATATAATAAATGATGCGCCCTTTAGATATCGCGTCATGTCTGTTTTTCGTCACTTTGACGAGGGCTTGATACACAAGTGAGAAAGCAATCTCGGCACTATGGATGATAGTGCAAAGCTCCGGGGCAGTGTTTCGTCGACGGGCAGATATATTCGATTCAACGTGACCAAGTGGCAGGCTCTTCACTGCACCGAGAAGCTCCGTTTCTGCCACTTTGCACATAATAACGGCCTCTGTAGCCACTTCCTCGTTCGGTGCTCTCGTCTGCAGAATGCGCTGTAGATCAAACATTTGTCTTGGAAGCCGTGAAACTCCATTACAGTTAGAGCACCTCAAATCATTCTCAGGTAGCATCACATACCTTTCTCTTCTTCGATTTCTTTCGCTGCCACGGAATCCGCCTTGTCTACCTCGATGTTACATGATCGAGCTCGCTTTCGTGTGTTCGATCCTATGTTTCCAGAAATATCTTCCAGGACAGAACTGCGCTTCTTCGTAGTGTTTGTCTTGGACTTATTATTCGCGATCTTCTTCTCGGGACCCTGGCCCCGGATACGTTGTTCCAGCTCGTGGATAGTGTTGTTCAAATTGACTTGTTCCGCTTCTGATCTTTCATACGCTGTTTTCCAGAAGGAAATACTGTCAAAAAACTTTGTCGAAGATATTTCCTCCAAGGAGCTTGATTTCTGGATGAAATGCCGAATCTTCAAAATGTATTCTGATATCATCAGTCACTGCACTATACTGGATTGATGATCCACCCACCCTTGATTGGAATTTCTGCTGGTTTTTGTCGAATGATGACCAATGCCAGAGCAAGCCATAATTCATGCAGCTGAAAAGCCTTTGTGTGCTCAAGGGACGAAACCATTGTTGAGGTTTGCAAATGGAAGAAGTGAGGGAATCGTAGAAGATGGCGGCATTCTTACCGCTCAGCAGATGTACTGCCCACCAAAATATATATCTTGTGAGGCGACCATCTACCTTCAGGGCATAGATACCAGCGGTCTGTAAATAGACCGAAGAAGTCTACATAGATGAATTATTTACTAGCTCAAATGAAAACCAAAGCCCATATTATGTCAAAGAATCAAAAGTCGCGGGAATATGGTCCACGGCGGCTACCGCCTGGAGCCGCTGCCCGCAACCCAAAATTTCCCCGGACAGCGAACTGAACCAACTTCTCACCAACCACCACTCCACATAAGAGCGCCCGCAAAAGGAAGTCTCGGCAATCTGCCTCCTTGATCTTGGTGATCGGCTTTGATATTCGTCCTACGCTCAGCAGGCTAAGACCGCCACCATGTCAGGCTCCGATGACCTGAAGGCGCACGCCGCGTCAAACCAAGACTTCTACGCGCTCCTCGACCTCTCCCCAGCAGCGAACGAGTCCGAGATCCGCCGCGCCTACCGACGTACAGCTCTGAAGTATCACCCGGATAAAATCTCAAATCCGACACAGCAAGACCTCGACAAGTTCCATTTACTCCAGATCGCGAACGATGTCTTATCCGACCCGGCCGTGCGGCAGCTCTACGACAATGCGCGCGAGGCTCGTATGCGAAAGCAGCGCGAGCGAGACATGCTCGACGCCGCAAAGCGAAAGATGCGCGATGATCTCGAAGCACGCGAGCGGGCAGGCGCGGCGGCAGGCGCTGGTCAGCAGGGCACGAAGCGTTCGTGGGCGGCAGCAGCAGACGACGATGCGGAGGCGAAGTTACAACGCGAAATAGAGAGGATAGCCGAGGATGGGCGGCGGAGAAGGCGAGAGGCAGAAGAGAAGCTTAAGCAGGAGCTTGATGAGGAGCAGAAGATTATGCAGGCTGAAGAGGAGGAGGCGCGCAAGGCGGCGGATCGGAGCAATCAACGGGTTGATCGGTCGCAGGATGCTAAGGTTTCTGAGCTTGATCGCTCGGTCAAGGTGCGCTGGGAACGGGAGGGCCGTGGTCTTGAATTGGACGGGGAGTGGCTGGGAGGGCTGTTTGCGCAGTTCGGGAAGGTTGAGAATACCCTCATGCTGAAGGACAAGCGTGTACGGGTCGAAGGAAAAAAGGGCAAAGTCACTTTTGCTACGGGTGTCGTTGTATTCGCATCTATTGTCAGTGCGCATGCTGCTGTGATCGATGGCGAACAGAGCATCAAACAGGCGGATGGTGATTGGGCCCTAGTGGAATCTGTCGCCTGGGCATCAGGACAAAAGCCTGATCTGGATGCGTCTAATCCAGCTCATGGGCAAGCTGATTCATCTGCGCCAGCGAAAGACGCTGCGCCTAAGCCATCGACCCAGCCAACCGGATCTAGCAAGCCATCTTTCAGCTTCCCTGGTCTCAACTCGGCTCCCAAGGGTGGAAAGCCGTCATTTGGTTCTTTTGCATCTGCTGCTTCCTCAGGTGCGCCAAAAGCGTCCTCTTTCAACCCTGCGAGCAAGGCCTCTAGTGCGCCGAGTCTCGAGGAGATGACGCTTATGCGCTTGAAGAATGCGCAGCGTGAAAAAGAACGCAAGGCCCTCGAAGAACAGCTTGCAAAAGAAGACGAAGCCGCAGATGCTGAAGAAGCTGCGGCTCAAACTAATGGAAAATGAGACAAGACTTGCACAAACATGACTTGATTGCTTTCATCTCTGTCTCCGAGAAATCTTCTTCAAAACACTGGTAAATGTGTGCAACAATCTCGGAGACCGCCATTCTCATATATCATATCATGTACACCAACTTTTATTTAAATAAGATACCCCAGCCATACTTGGCTTGTTGAATAGAGATTTCAAATCATTGATTTACATTTTATTTACATTTTTCATATCGTACATGTTGCATCCGCCTCATAAATAACCTAATCCGTCTTTTTCCATGATGCTTCTTCCTCTTCTTCGAGTTGCTCGACAAACTCACGAGCTCGTTCGCCATCTTGCTCGTCCACTGGACGAGGACTTGGCTTCCGGGCTCCACCATTGTAGATAAAGTCTTTTGTCCATGTAGGAACGAAGGCCTTCACTTTTACTTCTTGAGAGGCTTCTGCCTCGTCAGTCCATGAAACCTTGAATTCGCTCTCCGGAGTATATTGAGTCCCTTCGCCAGTGAGAGCAACATCAGTCATCATCTCCAATCGACAGAGTGCAAGACCGATGTTGCCGACACTACTCAAGAATTTACCAGCACTGCGACCTCGGCGACCACCAGCCTTGGAAACATTTGAGTTTCCCGGAGGAACAGGAAGCTCCGGCGAGGGATCATACACAGGGCCATCTGAATCGATCAGATCCCCTGTGTAGAGCTGGACCGGGAGAATACGCTTGCGCACCACACCCGTGTGGTGGGTACGGATTGTCAGCTCCTGGCCAACATAGCAGCCCTTGCGGAAATCAATCGCCCGTGCCATGTCCATGTTGGACTCCAGCGGGAGTGCAGACTCTTTGATAATCTCAGATTGTCCCTCCGCCACGCCATGCAATATCCGCCGCACAGTGTAAGAGTCCAGTCCAACGTCCGATCCGGCAAGTTGTGATTCCTCGGGGATATGACTGCGCAAGTCCTCTGCGCCGGGAGTGATGAGGCGAGAACCGAATCCCGGTGCACGGGTGTCGATGCATCCGACAATGTTCGAAGAGGTAGAGAATGGTGAGATGGGCGCTGACTCGGATTCCAGGTTATACGCTGCCCATCGAGGCTCGGAGTGGGTTTTCCATGACGACCAGACAGTGCGCTCGCCGTCTTCGAGGGCACGGAGCTTCAACTTTGCGCGGAGCTTATGCTTCTTGAGGTGTTTCAGCAAAACCGGGACTTCATTCTTATCGATTTCGATCAACCACTCGAGATCCGTGCTATTATTTTCGGGGTTCGGCACCGGGTAAATGAAAGCGTCGTTCAGAATGCGCCCTTGCGAATTGAGGAAAGCAGTGTAGGCGCCAGTTCGACGGATAGGTTTGGCGGGATCATTTGCCACGAGCATATTCTGCGTAATCAGACCCTGGAGGAAAGTTGCGCTGTCGGCACCGGTAATGGAGATGAGGCCGCGATTTGTGAGCCGAGCATATCCGGTATCAGGTGGAAGAGATGCATTTTGTGCTCCTTGTGCGTAGGGAGTAGTCGAGAACAGCCGACTGCGCGCTATGCAGCGACCACAGACGGAGATTCGAGGGCGCATTGTGATTGAGGAGTTGGTTTGCGAAAGCCAATACGAGCGGCTCTATTAGCTTTACCGCGGATAATGACGCAAACCACGTGACATCTACAAGGTTATCTTAGCGGGCAGGTTACTCTGTTTTCTTGCCGTCTCTCATATAACCGAGTCTTTTTTGATGACAAGAGAAGAAATGCCGAATTCCTCAATGGATATGCGATGAATATCGGGGATATTTCTACCAGTTGTTCCTCTTTCAGTTTTGAATTGCACTACACCTCCGCCTGTAGTGCGCCGAAATCTAACCGGGGAGACCAATACAGATAAATCGAAAAAGGGATGATTACAGACCATGCAATACAGTGACTAGCTCAGGGTCTAGGCCTTTCTGGCTCACTAGGATGATATTTCCATGCCTTTTCATTTCCCCACTCCGGCAAGTGAGACCAAGCGGGATTACATCAAAGGCCCCACGGGGCCATCAATTTACTCAAGATATTGGACCATCATCGCTCGTATATCGTTCCTTGGCAGTACACTCTCGGGTCTTGATATGCATATGCGTGTAATTATAATTGTTACAGTGGCTCTCTTACTAGAAGACAAGAAGGGAAACGACGATAAATCAACAGAAAGATGGAAGACAGTAGTATGCGGGTCTTGATTCTCTACATTCACTGACAGTCCTAATGTAGCGTGACGCTCATGACCCGTTCAGATTCCCGCCTGAAAAGCAGCTTCTGTAGTGTATAGGCTACCTGTCTCGTTGATCATTGCCTGCCCTGCATCCAGGCCTGCATGGTAGAGTTACCGTTCAATTTGTGACCTCATCACGTACTTTCTTTGTCCTTGAAAGGCTAGATCCATATGAATGCATTCATCTTGAGCATTGATGATTTGCAGGAATGTTACGCACGTGGAGATGCGATTCTGCAAGCCAGGGCGTTGTAGACATACTGGGACTAGAGCAGGAAGCCATGGTGGGGGCAGAGCCATTTTATCCGAGATTCACTTTAGCAGGAATCTTACATTAGGGGAACGCCCCATTGATAAGTGTTACCTGGATTTAATGATACTTGCTCCCCTCTGTTTCATCATTTCGAGTTCCTCCATCACACAACCATGCCCTGGCGGGATGGTGATACATCCAAGCCTCAGGGCCCCCGTCACAATGGCCCGATTATAGCCATGTACATCGTGACTGCACTCTCTACGATTGTTGTCATGGTCAGATTATGGGCTCGATGGTTTGTGATAAAAGGATACATTAAAGGGTTGGATGATTGGATTATCATGGTTGGCCAAGTAAGCTCCTTCGGACTTTCTCACATCGGCTAGCTAGTGTTTACAATGCGCTCTTCTAGATATTCGCATGGGTCAACCTGGCAATTTCAATCCAAGTCCTACGAAATACAACCCCCGAGAAGATGACGAAAATGTACAAGCTTTTTATCCCTGGTCAATGGATATATTTTATGGGTCTCTGGATTTGTCGGGTCTCCGGAATCGCCTTCTACGCTCGTCTAAATCCACTACCCTGGTTCAAACGCTGGCTCATAATATCATTTGTGTTTGTAACGGCTATTTGGATTGCACAAGCGCTTCTAGTGCTGTTGCAATGCATACCACTCAAAGGCCTCTGGGATGAGAATGTTCAAACCAAATGTATGAGTACTGCTGCATTCAGCATCGTGACTGCAGTGCTCACAATCGTCTGCGATACTCTTATTCTTCTCTTGCCAATGGACATTGTCCGTCAACTGCAAATCAGTTTACCCAAGAAGATTTCTCTACTGGCTTGCTTTTGCATTGGTATCTTGTGAGTTGCTCTACCCAATCGTGTTTCATACCACTAATCTTGACTTCCCTAGAGCCGTGATGTGAGTACAGATACAGCATGTCGACAAAACACTTAACATGTACTAACTAATCAAGATTCTCCATATTACGCCTTATATCTTTGATGACCGCCCTCAAACATCCTTCCGAGCTTATTGAATATCTACCGACTGCTATGGCATGGTCCGCTGCCGAGGTGAGCGCGATGATAATGGCGCTCTCTCTGCCGGCCTTGAGGGGACTATTTGTCTTTTTCAGGAAGAATCGTTCAACCACAAAAAGCACTACGCATGGTTCCAATTCCATTGGGCTGTCCTCTTTCCCTCGTTCTGCGAATCATCCGTACGGAGGGAGCAAAATTGCCGATCAATCGACAGGTATAGGGTACACAGAAAATCAGAGCCTCGAAGCGCTTTGTGATCCAACTTTGGGACAGATATTCGTTCAAGATACAATACGGGTAGAGTCTACTGAGGAAGTAGGGAAATAATGCTCATTGTGAACTATGATTTGCTACGATACTTACGATAAGATAATTGAATATTTACCACGTTTCTTCAGTTGAAGCTATTCAAGTGGCTACGATGCTTGCTCTCTGCGGCGCTGCTCTCCATGGTCGGGCAACGGCCTTCCCCCACTCGGTTCATACCGTTATCCGCAGTAGAGACAGGGTAGCTTCTACGTTGGTTATGTATCGCTGTACATGGCGAACAGACTCATATAAAGTTACTGATACTAGCTTACAATCTTGGATGCTGCTGGTATAAACATTCGGAGGAGTCTTCATGCGAACTCTCCACTTGTTAATATTCAATGTAAAACTATTCATGTCTAGAGGAACGCAATGCAGAGCTGGCAACTAATAATTGCATAGTCATCAATATGTGACCTCATTTGTTGCCTTTGGCAACATCTTGCAAATACCCAAGAAGAAACGCCTTGTTACTCGGTGATGCAGTGCGATTAGGCACTATGTCTCCCTCAAAGGGGGTGCCACGTCGCGAAGGAGAGTCCCCACTTAGGGGAAAATGGAGGGATGAGAGTGGGCTCACCAAGCCGGAAGCTGAAAGTGGCGGTTGGCCTGCAGCTGCGGCTCGGTAGTCTTGTGTAGCAGGATTAGGGGAGGGGGAGGCAGGTTGCTTTCCTCCAAAAAGAGCCAAAAGTGTATCCCGTTGAGCAGACGTCTGGCTGGGCCGGCGGTCAGCATTGCTCTGAGGCGCCAAATCGGTTCGTTGAGCGGATGAATCCGGTAAACTAGGGTTCGTGCCCGCGCTGCCAGGCCTTTGAGGGTTCATGAGAAGGTTTTCATAACCTGTCTTCTCCGAACGTCGCAGGATCTGAGGCTGGAAGGGCTTTACTGGCTCTGGGGCTCGAGGCTGGGTAACAGGAGATTGGGACACATGCTGGGTGGCTTGTACATTATGCCTGGGCATGGACGCATCCCGCTTAGCACTCTGAGGTCGAGGCAAAATGGTAATAGGGGAAGAAAGCGGCTGAGATTGTGCCTGGTCTCGCCGATTCTGATTGTTCTTGCGATTGGACCCATTTGCTTTCCGAGGTGATGCCTTCGGAATTCCTTCGAACTGTGGAGTGTTCAAAGGACCAGATACTGTTGCCGATGTTTGGCCCGCTTTGTAAGCTGAATTTCCCTGGTTTCTGGCAGGTGCTGGCTGATGATGCTTCCGCTGCAGAATTTGAATTTCCACATTGGGCGTTGGAGTTACGGAAGACGTGACTGGGTGGCCGGATAGCTCGACAGGCGAGGGAGTAGGTGCCTTGCGCTGGTTCTTGAATAGATCAAGCAGACTATCCTGGTGTTGAGAAGTCTTCCGAGGCTGATTTGACCCTGGATTAGGGACCGCTAGCGTGGCAGTATGGGAACTGTTGGGTGTCTTTGCAGCGTCTCCTTTGAAGAAGCCCAAAAGCTCAAGTGAGTGGCTCGTAAGCTTTGGAGGTGGTAGTTTGCTTGCAGGTGGAACCCTGACGCCTGACGCCTGCGTCGGCTGCGCTTGCTGAGAGAATTGAGGATCGCCTGTCTGCTGGAAAGGAGCAGGGGCAGCAGGGGCAGCAGGGTATGCGTCGAGGGTGTTTGCAGCGTGCAGTTGTGAGGTTCTTTGGAGGGCTGGAGAAGCGGATAACTCAGGTTGAGCCGAGGGAGGATACTGAGGAAGGACAGCAGAAGGCTGCATATTGTAGTTAGGGGCTCCATTGTAAATTGGCTGTGTCGCTGCCTGATTGAAGAAGTTGGATGGAGCTGCATGATGGGGTTGTTGAGTGAAACCTGGGAAAAAGTTTGGTGCTAAGTGAGGAGGTTGCAATGGAGGTTGCGGCAGGTCTAATGGTTTGGCATCCGGGATTGGCACGGGCATATGGTGCCCCTGAGGGACAGAATTGCTTGAACCTTGTCTCAGTAGCGCAAGCAGAGCATTCGACTTTGACTGATCAACACTGGCAGGCTCGCTCTGTTGAGAGTTTTCTGGTACTGGCGTCTGCACCAAGTTGTCTCCCCCAATATTCAGAAGTTGCTTCAGATGGGATGAAGCATCTGGTGGCAAGGTAACTTCGGGAAGATCACTGGGAATAGCGAGCCCTGAGTGACTCGGACGAACTGGATACCCGTTGCCCTGTTGATCTGTATCGTCCACAGAAGTGTATCCTTCGTTCATGGCATAGGAGCTGCTTGTTTGAGCCTTGGGGCCCGATTTCTTCTGCTGCGCAATCCATCGCTTCAAGGGATGCAGGAAGGGAGCCACCATGTAAAACTTGTTCGCATTGGTCACTGCCGCGCCTTCATCTTGTTTATTTTTCTTCAAGGTCGGAAGCTCTGACAGCTTGTACCATTCGATCTTGCTGATCTCCTTTCGGGTGCGGGGCTCGAAATGGGTATCACGAGGAACACCGCGGAAGACGTAAAGTCGCATGTGTTGCTCTCGCATAGTAACTTCGATGTGTTTTACCTCATTGTCATTCTTAATCAAATTGGCTTTGCGCACGTCAAATCCAGTTTCTTCATAGACTTCGCGAATGGCGCAATCCAAGTCTTTTTCGCCTTTATTGATTTTGCCACGAGGGAAACTCCAATTAGCGCCTTTCTTCCAACCCTTGACCAGCACTACCTCATCCATATCCTGATTGAGCATGATGGCGCCGCGCACCGGCACGCGAGTCTTGTAAGCCAAAAACTCCGCGAACGCGGCAGTATGATGATAGTGCGACCATTGTGACATGAGAGGACAGTGTTGGAAGATGCGCAAAGCAAAGGCTTTCAGCGTGAGCGACGGGAGGGCAGGGTCCAGAGGGCGGATGAAATCTTCGTAAAACCATTGTGCTTCTTCAACCTGAAAACAGATCCGCTCCACTGATTCGAGTTCCTCGTGAGGTAAGTTGATGATGAACCGGACGCATAAGTCATCGAGCCCTGTAGAATCGTACCGTTAGACCTGGTCGCGCAAAGCTGGATGTGAGAATTTGTACTCACAGTCTTCTAGTTGCATTTTTGTTTCGGTCATATTGGGCGACGAAGCTTAGCATCTCCGCACGAGCGACCGAGATCAAGTGCTTTGCTTGGGTCGCGAATGCGACGCTCGTCGAGAAGGAGCTAGAATCCGCAAATAGGTGGTGCGAATGTCCGGTAGGTTGTCTGTGAAAGGCAGAAATCTATGGCTTGGGTATGCAGAAAGCAATCAAACAAGAGTAGGAGATCGGAGGAGTTGGCCTTTAGGTTGGCGAGCGGGACCTGCCCAAGCAGCAGCTGACTCAGGTGTGGCGGTGGAGGCTGATGCGGCTCAAGTAGACGCACCTGCTCTGCATCAAATACATCCAAAATTGGCTAGAAACTAGTAAAAGTCGGCTCGCGCTAAAACTTAAACGAGTATTCCGTATAATCAGCCTCGATTTTATTTTCATGCATCTCCCGAATGTGATCCAAGCGTTGAACATCGTCCTGAAATCATAGATGTACCTCAAGTTTCCAACAACCAACTCGAGCGGGAGATGCAACACTCTAGAGTATGTTTGACTTATCTCAACCGATCTTCAGGGATCACTGATCAGCTTAAGCTTTCTATTGTTATTCACCAATTCAATAAGATATCCTGTGACGTGGTGGTCGGAACGGTTCCAAAACGCTCGGATGTCCGAATGAAAACGGAAATTGTGGACCCGAGAACTCCTGGCCTGGACTTCATCTACTTTGTCATCGTATGGCTCATCGAACAGCAATTTTAGATTTTTGAGAGGTTATATCTCGTTTCTGAGTATACTATATGCCACCGGTATCTTATATAGATCCCTCATAGGCACCAGACATACCCAAATGAGTGACAGCGTCTTGTGTGCGGTAAGTCGTGCTTTCCGGATGGCTCGGTCTCGACGCGTGATACGTACAACGACTGATTCTAGGGTCAGTGCGACTTATGCCATTCCAGAAAGGTAAGAGAGCAGATAAATGACACGGAATTTACAATCAGCTAACCGTCGGCCAGGTCCGATGTGACCGAAAGCCATTTTGTGCAAATTGTGCTGATGCGGGTCTAGAGTGTCGCCGCACTAGACCTGCTCGCGGCGCTCGACCTGATGCATCTCTAGCGTATGTCAATTTCCTGAACTGATTTTTTCCTCTCCACATCTAATTGATTACAGTTTATCTTCTCTCGGGGAAAGAATCTTGAAGCTTGAAGGGTCTCTTCCTACACAGTTGCCGTATGTACTGCGTCGTGCAATCATAATCTTTTTTTCTTTCGCATTTATGCTGAGCTGACAATGTGACAAGGCATACAAATGTGGACAAAAGCTCAGAAGAATCAAGCTCAATTGACTCCAGTGTGCTTTCGAAGAAAAGGAGATTAAATCATACCTCTGAACCGAAGGTTACCGATAGCAACTCACCACGAGCAAGCTATGGCATAATAAGCCCTGCAGACTCTTCTCACTACGCCGAAAGAGCCAAAGTGATAATACAAAGCGAACTTGAAGGCAATGACTCGCTCAAGGATGAAAGGCAGTCAGTCCTGAGGTCGGCCTTGGACTTGGTCAATAGGATGGCCCAAAAACCCACTATGATCAGCGAAGGAATGCCACTGGAGCTGCCTGATGTGGATCTTCCGAAGTCACCTGAAGATATAGCCCCTAATCCCGAGTTGTTTTATATGCTCTTTCAAGGTACGCACATGGATATTCCCTCCGCACAATGACACCTTACAAACCGATAAATAGAGCCTACTGTGGCAAACCACAAATTTCACCGCATCCAATGGCCGGACCATATCACAGACACGGTGTTGCAAACCATCGCCATAAACCTACTTGAACCAGATATCGACAGTCAGCTATTTTATCAGTATTGCGTTTGCCTCTATTTGAAGGCTATTCTTCGAATGATGCATATGCCCCGGCTATACACAAATCCAAGTGTAAAGGTTCATTTTGATAAGTCAATAAGGAAATACGAGTCTTATGCTCTCTATGCTCTGAAAAACCTGAATATCCTGAGCGCACCCAGTCTTCCATTGATTCAATCTTTGATATCGGCTGTAAGCTAATACTCACTCCTTTAAGGCCCACGCAACGATCGAGACTAATGCTCGAATTAGGCTCATCTCATGCAGTATCTTGGGAATATGGGACAATGTTGGGTTTTCACGTCATACGCCGCTCGTTTGATTATCTCCATGAATTGGCATGAGATTCAAGCCTCCGATGGTCCGTTTCCATACGAAGAAGAAATCAAAGGATGTCTCTTCTGTTGTTACTATCTCGACAGGACCCTCGCTGCTCTTTTCCGTCGACCTTTATGTCTTCCCGAGCCGAAGCTCTCCATCGCAGACCTCGCAAGTGTATTTGAGACTGACGCACACGCCCCATTGATGCCTGTTATTTTAGATCTGGCTCGAGTACAAGGTGAACTTTTGAAATGTTCCAAATTGACCACCCAGCATGAGAAACTTGCCCGCCATACCGAGCTAGGCGACTACTTGATAGCGATGTACCCGAAGATTCATTGTGTATGTTGATCGTGCTTCAGCGTACACATTGCTGTTAGGAAAACTTACTAACTGTTACGCAGCCGAGTCGGACCTATGGATCTGATGTATTATCGTGCGAATGGCTAGCACTTGAGTTCGCATATCACGCGATCTTAGTTGACATTATGCGTTCACGACTCAAAGATTCATTCTCTCCGATGACGCATAGAGAATGCGTTGCGCATTCTCGTAAGGCGTTGAAGGCAATGCAATCTATCCAAAAGATACTTGCAAATACGCCTGGGTATGAGGATCCCTTTCCTCCTTTCCTCACTTGGTGAGTAAATAAGACCTGAAACATTCAATTTTCTATCTTCCTATATTAACTTGTGACTTAGGACTATTCTCTTATACCCCCTCAGTCCATTCTTTGTTCTTTTTTGCAATGTCATCGGAGAGATGGACATGAATGATTACAACATGATCCAAGACATTCTTGAAGGACTATCGCATTTTGCCGAAAGTCCATACGTTTCAAAACTCTATAAGCTGCTAGAAACTCTCCAACATCTTAGCAAGAGTTTGCTCGATGCAAAAGAACGCCTGGGGCCGCAGAAGAAAGTCACACCATGGTATCCAACAGCCATGAAAAAGGCCCAAGTCTCTGGTGATCATGTCCAAGAAGATCCCAACGCGGTCGATGAGATATCCCCATTTATTCCAGAAAATGCCAATCCTCATGAAATGGTGCATTTTGGGGAGGAAAGTTTCCATTCGGACGACGAGCTAATGTGGCACCTCTTCACGAGTAATATGTCGTTCGACTGGTTTGATGCAAACATCACGATACCAGACCCAGCTTTGTACTATTAGCAATTTTACAATCTCCATTCAATAGACCAAGAATAAGGATAATGCATTGTCTTGTGCAGACGTGGCGGTGCGGATTAGTAAGACGCGCGGCTTCCCCGACGTTGTACTTTGGGAGGCCACGCAAGTCGAGCTTCGACGGTTCCGGCTGATTGCGCTAAGCACAAACAACGGCCACTTCAACCGTTTTCGCACTCCACACTTACGCATCCTAAGGAAGCTGGATGCTCTTCGACTCCGAAGCGTTCCTGATATCGACCCTTGGGGCTTTCTATAATACTGCAACCTGGTCGCGATGAAGAGCTGGCTCCGGACCTTGGGCCTAACGGCCCTGCTGGCAGGCTCGGTACTTGCTAATGATGTGGAAATCGTGAGTTAAGCCATGGAGAATGAAATCGCTAGGGTGGCTTGTTTCGAGAGAACTAATCAATTGTTCCCCAGAAATCCGACGAAGCGCACCGCCAAAGATGTTCAGGGATGTACAGCCGGAAGGCATGGGGAGGAACCGTGGACCCCTTTATCCTTGTGAAATTTGCCAAACCTGAAACCTCCCAAGGTGATCCATTGGCGAGCTTAGTGATTTTTGAATGGAGTGATGAGGAATTGATCGGTTTACCAACTGCCGATGATACTGAGGTTCGTTGCGCTATGTTCTCAATAAAAATGCCCAATTGTCTAGAGGGGTAAGCTAACTTCGCATTTACTACTAGTACAAAGAAACCATTTGTGATCAAGCCGCCGTTGATGCCAAACACTGTGAACAGGATCACCTTGGCTACTTCCTCCTGACGAACAACGCTACCGATGTTTCCAAGAACCCCATTATCACCCAGGCCATCCACCTGAACAACCCCGACGCTGTTAAATACCCTGTGAAGAATACTGGTTTCTACTGTGTCAGCACATACGCTTACTCCGGAACGGAATACAACGCCGTCGTGACATTCCGCAACTCATTCGGTGAACTTCCTGCTACACAGATCGCGAAGCTTCCATTCTATGGCGCTTTATCTCTCGTCTACGCCGTGATTGGCATCTTCTGGGGCTTCCTCTACTTCCAGAACAGATCGGACATTCTTCCCGTCCAGAACTACATCACAGCAATCTTCGTGTTCTTGGTCGTCGAAGAAGTGATGACTTGGGGATTCTATAACTTCCAAAACATACACGGCTTGAACGCTGGGGCGAAAGCATTCATGATACTTGTGGCAATTTTGAATGCAGGCAGAAATGCTTTCTCTTTCTTCCTATTGCTCATCGTTTGTATGGGTTACGGTGTCGTTAAGCCATCGCTGGGTCGAACAATGATCTACGTTCGGATCCTGGCCATTGGACACTTCATCTTCGCTGTGGTGTACTCGATTGCCAGTCTTTCTATCACTCCTGATAGCGCTGGACCTCTTGTGCTTCTCATTGTGCTCCCTCTTGCCGGAACCTTGACTGCATTCTACGTCTGGACCCTGAACTCCCTTAACGCAACGATGAAGGACCTCATTGACCGCAAGCAAAAGACCAAGGCCCTAATGTACAAGAAGCTGTGGTGGTGCATTCTTGGTAGCATCATTGTGATCTTTGGGTTCTTCTTCATCAACTCTTTCGCCATGGCTGGAAGCAGTGATGCTAGCTTTGTCCCCGAGCACTGGAAGTCGCGGTGGTTCGTGCTGGACGGCTGGCTCAACCTCGTGTATCTCTTCGATATTGCCTTCGTTGCCTACTTGTGGCGACCAACCGCTAACAACAGACGTTTCGCTATGAGTGACGAGGTAAGAAATACGTCCCAAATGCTGCTGAAGAAACATTTTATACTAACTTCATGATAGCTTGCCCAAGATGACGATGGATTCGAGATCCGTTCTTTCGGCAGCGGACTCGACGAGGAAGATCCTTTCGATGCTCCTCCGGAATACCCCGGCAGCTCAGCTGCGGATGGACGCCGTGATCTGTCGCCTCTGCCACCGAAGCCTGTCTCAGCTGCCCCTGTGCGCCAGTCTCTTGATGAGGAGACCATCTTCGCTGTTGGTGATGAGGACAAGTGGTCCGACGATGACGGAACACCACGCAACTCAGGGGAGCGACAAAGGCTCACTGGCAACTAGGTTGAGAGTAATCTGCTTCTGCAGCTCTCAGTCAATCAAGATTGAATTTCCTGTAGATGGATTAACTAGGGAACTGGCTCTTTCAGAATTGCCCTTGGTTACAGCATGTCATGGCGTTGGTTCGCTTATTTCCGTTTTGTTATTCATGACCGTGAAGGCTATCTAGTTCCGTGGCTCATATCTTGGCTCTTGAGGTTCATCTTGACCTGCTTCTGAGCTTTGATCAGTCCCTACTTGTTCTATCTTGTCTCTGTATATCTATTCACAATTCGTAAACAAATAAAGACACGTTTTTCGCTATATACTTCTACGCAGTACTAGTGCCAGTACCCTGAAGTGACTTGGATAGCACTCTCACAATGATCTATAGTAGCTAACCGTGTCAAATGAGCTTAATATACTGTCATCTCAGAAATTTGCACTGTAAAGTCCCTTTCCTAGATTCAATAGATGCTGGACTCGATAAGATAGAAATAGCGTCGCCCCACTCTCAACAGCCTCGCGGGCCGCGGGGAGCGTCCACTAAAACAAACCTTGGAACCTCATGAGACCGAAAGAATTGGAAGCCTGAAGAAGACCCTGCCAACGCAACTATCGCCATCCACAAGCACGCTCATTGCATATGACTCATCTTACAGAAAGCATTATATAGAGGAGGCTACAAGCTCCTCGCCATCCGTCCCCCACAATTCGCGATGACACACGACCCAGAAGACGGCGCCAACAAAGCCAGCACTCAAGCTTCTGCAGACCTCCACCAGCAATGCCGCGATCTCCTCTCCGAAGTCGACGAGTTCCAGTCCCTCCTAAAACGTACCCTCCGCAACCCACAGCTCGTCGAGGCGCGGCAGTTTCGCTCAAGCGTCAATGCTGAGCTGCGCATGGTGGAACGACTCATTGAAAGCGCTACCGCTGCCGACGGCGGTTCTGATGGGCTGGGGGGAGATGGGAGCGAGGCCGAGAAGAGATTGCTGCATGTGCTACGCTCGTCAAATCTACCGTTTCATCAGGCTGTGTGGGGGGTTGCGAGATCATCCTGTGCTGGATTGGTTGCACTGGGAAAGAGATTCTACTGGGATGTTGCGACACAGGATTCAATACAGGATCCCAGAATGAAGAATCTACCTCCTCCTAAAGATAGCAATGGGAAGAAGATGTTTAGTAAAGACAAGCGCAAAAGCGTGTTGGTGGATATTGTGGCCGATGATGGGCAGGAGTGGGTAAAAGTGTCTACTATCTCAGAGAGCAGGTTGCTGTTTGACATGGCGGAGAAAGGGTGGGAGCGAGACTCTGACGATGAATACTCCGATGGGGAGAAACCCCAAAGGACTGTATTGCAAAATCATGATGGAGATTCAGACGATGACGACGAACTGGAGCTAATCAAGCTGGCTTGCGATTTGAAAAAAGCTTCCGATGCTACTATAGTCAGGTACAAACACCCCCGGCTACGACTTGTGCTTCCCAAGATTGAAGAAGACAATGTTCCTGAAATTGATGACGTTGTCAAAGAGATAAGGGGCTATGGTATCGTGGTCCAGTGTCAAAACACTCTGCACACTCCAGAAGAGACTCCAGGGCTAGATAGGCTTTTACCTCAGCCATTCAAGGAATTCACATCCACTTTGAATGTGGATTGTACTCTGCTTCTAGCAGCCGTGTCAGACCTTTCTCATATCAAGAATATCCCGATATCTCCAAGCTATCATAGGGCAGTTGTACGCCAGATAGAAGGAGAAAAAGAGATCCCTTTACTTCCAGCTGAACTTTGGCCAGCTATGCGCAGCCATGAGCTGCTCTGCACAACCGACGCAGCAGCCCGTATGCTCGACATTGTGAACACTATAGGGACTGACACCGAAAAGACACGAACAAATATCATGATGGGCAGGGCTCCCTATGATGGGATGAATAGCACGTCTTTGGTCCGAGAATTCCAGAAGCTATCGGATCACAGTGTGCCCGCGAACTGGATGTTGCCCATAAAAGAGGTAGACCCAAACCCAGCCATCGACCAAGCAAAGGCAAATGGATGCTTTCCACCCGTGGCAGATGAAGTGGCCAGAGGCCTATCTGATATCAACCATAGTGTTTTCATGTATGGATGGGCAACCGGAATCACCACTATCTCTAGCAATCGCACAATCGATAAATTGATCGAGAATACGATTGAAAAGAACAGAAACGGTGACAAGACCCTTGAGGGCCCCAACGTGTGGGTTTGTGATACCGCGCGGAGTTTAGTTGGAAAGGAGAAAAATCGGAAAGAATAGATTTCCAGGGACATGCAATGCATCCAACTCAACCAAATGGCATTTTTGATTAAGAAAAAAGTTATATAATAATGCGATAGAGCTTTTTGTGTAAAATGGGTATCTCGTTGCTTCATGACAGTAAAAAATGAAAGCAGTCCATAGTCGACTGGGCTTGGAAAAGCCACTACTTTTCCGATGGCTTGGAAAGTTCGTCGGGCGTCCAAAAGAAGATATCACGATCGGCAGTGGCAAGCATGTTGTATCGCGGATTATACTCGATAAGTGATGTCGTGCCTCTGTGAGGCAGCCGGGTCATTGGATGCAGCACTTTGTTGTGATCGGGAGTCTGTTGGAGATCCCACACAAGCACATCTGATTGACTGCCGTTGCCGCCAATAACATAACGTCCATCGGGCGTGAAGCTTGCATCACCTTGTCCCAGTGGCTTTCCGGTTGAAGATACCGGGGCGGCTCGACCTGGTGAGCCTGCCTTGCCGACTAGGAACGCCTTCAAACCTCCCTCGAAAGCGTCGAGAATGAAGTGTCCATGTAAATCGGTTCCAACCATCAAGTATTTTCCATCGTTGGAAAACTCAAGCCGGGTCCAGGCGATTCTGCGTGTGGATGGTGCGTAGAACTCTTCGTAGGACGAGAGATCGAACGTTGCGAAGGGAGGTTTGTCATAGTTTCGGAAGTCGTAGAGAAGAATTGAGCTGGTTGACTGTGATGCAATCGCAATGACCGAGGCGGAGGGATCGAACGCGGCGAGGTATGGAGTGGCCAAGCTCAATTTGCCTTGCATGTTGCGGGAGCCCACATCCCAAAGCATCACTGTGTTGTCCTTGGAGCATGAAACAAAACTATCCCCACCTGGGGACATAGTCAAGCATGTCACTTTATCCGTATGGCCTGAAAAGTAGCGAACATATCCTTCATTGTGAAGATCGAGAAGGCGAAGCGCATGATCAACCTTGGTGCTCGCGTGCAGGACTTGGCGTGAATGGTGTGTGAATCGGGCAAGGTGTGCACCATACTTCTTGCTGGGAACTGATTTCTTTGATTTGCCCTCTTTCACATCGTAAATTTGAACTGTGTCATCATCCCCTGCTCCAACCAGCAAGTCGCCTTGGTCGTCGAAGTCCAATGAGGTCACATACGTTGAATCTGGCTTGGCGCTTCGGAAATGCTGCAGCTCGTTAACAACAGGCAATTGAATGTTATGTTCAGAGACAGGCTTACCTTTGCTGGACGAAAACTACGGATCACGTCAGGCAGGGGCTGGGTAGGCTGAGGATCGTGAGAAGGCGTGGGCGCTGACTGAGCTTGTTGCGGCTCCGCCATGATGGATATAAGATCGACGACCTCTTGTATTTTCGCGAAGGAAGGGGTCAAGTATTCCGGTATATGTAAATTAGACGGGATCTTTCGTATCTCAATTGGCGCAGAGCCGCCGCAATCAAAGGACGTTAAAGGGCCCCTTCCTCTCTTGGCCGAGCGAAGCTCCCCACGCGCCTGTCTTTTTCGCGTGAAGAAGGCCGCGGGGTTATGTTAGTCCGCTTCACCGCCGGCGGACATCGGAGCTCCACTTCTGGCGATTGGCCAATAAGAGATACGTGAATTAGAACCGCCGCCGCCCTTCGATAACCGGAAGTAAGCATTTCAGCGCATCTCAGCCCAGGCCATATTCTCCAGACGCAGGACTCAGCGAATAGCAGATCGAGCTATCAGTAGTCGGGCTTTTTGGAGCGCTTGGTACCTCCAAGAGAACAGTCTTTGCTTAGATTTGTTCTCCTCTCTGCTCTCGGTCCCTTTGATTCGGCCTTCTTCGCGACCTCTCCGGTCACCGGTCTCTGGCCCGCCGCGCCAACCTACGCATCTTACACAATGTCGACAACTACCGGGTATGATGATACATAACCGCTTCTTCTTGATATGACCGAAACTGATATGTAGTGGTTATCAACAGATCGTTCATCGCCGGTGGTATCGCTGCTTGCGGCGCAGTCACAGTCACCCACAGCTTCGAGACGGTGAAGATTCGATTACAGCTTCAGGGTGAATTGCAGGCAAAGGGGGAGGCCGCAAAACAGTACAAGGGTGTTCTGCATGGTGTTAAAGTCATCTTACAGAATGAGGGTCCGAAGGGCCTGTTTCGAGGAATAGGATCTGCCGTATGTGTCACATCTTATCTATTGGCTTCCCTGCAGGCTTGAATATGCAATGTGACATGGCTAACACAAGCGACTGATTCTATAGTACGTCTACCAAGTTCTTCTCAATGGTTGTCGTCTTGGCTTCTACGAGCCTATTCGGTCCAATGCTGCCTCGGCCATTTTCCACGATTCCCAAAAGCAATCCCTCGGTGTCAACGTCTTCGCGGGTGCTCTCTCCGGCGTCCTTGGTGCTGCTGCAGGATCACCATTTTTTTTGGTGAAGACTCGCCTTCAGTCTTACTCCCCGTTCCTTCCTGTCGGTACGCAGCATAACTATAAGAACTCGATCGATGGATTGAGCAAGATTTACTCAAGCGAGGGCATCCGGGGCATTTACCGTGGAGTGGGCGCTGCCATGATCCGAACCAGTTTCGGTAGCTCTGTGCAGCTTCCTACTTATTTCCTCGCCAAGCGAACTCTCACCAAGAATCTGGACATGAAAGAGGGACCATCTTTGCACTTGTGCAGTAGTGCAATGTCTGGTTTCGTGGTTTGCTGCTTTATGCATCCCCCAGGTACGTCGCAACGCCTTTAACCTTACGGTTTTTTTATTTCTTTCTCGATATGCTAAACGATTTCAGATACCATCATGGCTCGATTGTACAACCAGACCGGAAACTTGTACGGTGGTGTGTTTGACTGTCTGTTCAAGACCATCCGTACCGAGGGCGTTCTTGCCATCTACAAGGGCTTCTTTGCCCACCTTGCCCGAATCCTACCCCACACTGTAAGTCAAGTTTCCCATAACTTGGAAACTCGAAAGCTAATTATAAATCTAGATCTTGACCCTCAGTTTGGCTGAGCAGACCAACAAGCTGATGCGTCGCGTCGAGGATCGTGTCCTGCCTGACTCGCTGCGTGGCAGTATCTAAAAGTCTCAGGCGACCATGAGTATACCCTTTCCGTCATTTCATCGCATTTAAGCCACTATAGAGCTGTATGGCTTGTTAGATTTTTCCGGTTGCATGAACGTGGAACCTGACGTCTTAGAACATAGATTGGGCGACTTCCCATCAAAAACGTCGTTATATCCAGTGATAGCCGTGTATATACTATGGTATTCGGATGAATTATTGCGCGAATTCAACGCTTGTTCTAATCTGTATCGACTTGAAGTTCCTTATTAGGATGTTATTCTCTCTTTTTTCTTACTGACGATACCCCCTGCCTTCTACGGCCGCAACCTGCTTAACCAAATCGATGACAGTATCCCGAAAAGATGTGAAAGCCAGTCCCGGAAAGTCTCGCTGCACTTCACAGGGATCGACCGAAACGTGATCTTTGATTATCTGGCTTCCGCGACGAGCCTCCTTCTCGCCCCATGTCGGGAACTCTTGTCGAATGATTTCTGAAGCCATCCCGTAGGTAAACTTCTCCGGTGATACAGGTATATAGCGCTTGCCGCCAGCCTGTGGATTGAATGCCGCAGATATGTGGACTTCTGCCAAGTCACGAACGTCAATCCAAAAATTGAATCGGGCAGGGGGCAATGGATCTGTCGGTCCGCCTGTAGCTACAGACCAAAGTACGGCATTGGATTCATTGAGATCCCTCGCGGAGGATATTGGGGTTGCCACTGGTCCGAACACCATGGACGGACATAAGGTAACCAGGTCAAACGCTGGGGACTTTTCCTCCATGAATTTCCATGCCTCTTTCTCTGCCAACGTCTTTGATGCCCGGTAGGCGTCTTGCGGCGTGGCTGTTGGTTCGGCGCCGTCAGCATATGTGGTAGGATTCCAATCCTGAGCTGAGTAGGTGTAAGGTGCCTCCTCGGCGCGACCCATATCGAGGACGGACCCAAAAGATGATGTGAGGACAACACGCTGAACAGTGGCACTCTTGAGGCTGGCGTTGAATATTGACTTGACACCCTCGATTGCAGGGATTATCAGCTCTTTCTCCTTATCGGTGACTGTGTAGCATAGTGGCTGTTTAGGTATAAGTAAATGCCGTAGAAAAAGCAAGCTCAAGTAAACCTACACTTGCAACATGGATGACAGCATCAACCCCTTGTACGGCATCGTCAAAGGCATTTGGTGCCGTCAGATCTGCGATATAGAAGAAATCTAGTCGGTCGCCACTGTCCGGCCAGCAGTCCTGTAACAATTGAGCTTTGCTTTCCGATCGTGCTGTCGCTCTAACTTTGATCCCCTTTTGTAGTAGATTGCCTACAACGTGTGATCCAATCAAGCCGGTTGCACCTGTAACAAGAATGGTCCTATAATTTGGTCAATTTGCTCCGCTCTGGGTCTTAGGGAAATCGGTTCATACTTAAGCTGATACTTGAGGTTCGTCATAGTGATTAGATCACATCAAAATCAATTTTGATCCTTTCGAAGTTCAATGTACGGAAATTAAACGAGCACGTATCATATATTGTATTTTCAACTTGATTGAGATCATTGCAACATGGGAACCGCGTCTAAAGGGGGGAGAGGGGGTGGTGAGATAAGACCACTGTCCTTATCATCTATGCTGTGGAGCTCCAACCTGCTCCAAGCTGAGCACCTCCCGGAGGCAATGCCGACGATGGGTAAATTTCGATGGGCTTCATTCATAGACGCTATAAGAAACTGTAGAAAGAGCTACTTTGCCATCAAAAAAATACACAAAGTAATAATCACGATCAAGAACAAGAACGAAGCTACTTTGGAAACAATCCGTCATCATGTCATTCGGCACGATCTACACCTATCCCAAGGCTCCGCGATCTACAATGGTCCTTTACATCGTAGACTATCTCAAATTAGATGTCAATATTGCACTCGCAAGACCAATCAAGGTCTACCCGGAGCATGGTGGTGTTGGGGACGAGTATCTGTCAAAATTTCCTGTTGGAAAAGTCCCGGCGCTCGAAACAGCGGATGGGCTGTGCATTTATGAGAACATTGCCATCGCGTGGTTCTGTAAGTACCTATATATGATGACCCTTTATTAGGCAATTGGTGCATGTTACGACTAACATAGATTTAGTGGCCAAGCAAGTCCCTTCTTCAGGTCTACTGGGATCGGGGGTGGTCGAGGAGACCGCAGTGCTGCAGTGGTCCTCATTTACTGACTATGAACTACTTCCACCTATAATGGCCTGGATTCAGCCTGTGATTGGCAGAGCGGCATCTAGTCCAGATATTTTGAAGAAAGCGGAGCAGGACTGTGAGCCAACTGTTCGGGCCATCGCGAAAGCCATCAAGGGAAAGCAGTTCCTTGTTGGTGATAAACTCACAATTGCCGACCTCTTTGTGATCTCCGGACTTGCTCGAGGTTATCAATACGTATGTGAACGCCGGATTTTTCTTTCCAATCAGAGAACAAACAGTAACAAACATTTATGACCAGGTTTTCACGAAAAGTTGGGCCGAGAAGCATCCAGTCGTACACGAGTACTACATGCGCTTCCGATCGGACCCCATTTTCACGAAGTTCTTGGGAGATAATATTGTCTTGGATGAGGCCGGGGGCACTTACCCAGATTATTGAATTACTTACTCATGGAAAGGATGCTAGAAATATAGTTAAAGAAAGCATTGTCTTGTCTTCATTCATTTGACTCGCTTTAATCATTCAAGTCTGGCGTCTCCCTTGCCTCTCGCAGAATTATCCCAATCCAGTCGCTACTAGGCCATGTACTGCCCCTAGAAAATGTACGCTTGATCCATTGAAGAAACCGTGACTCAAAGGTCATGCTCTGCTGGTCTGGACTTGCTATGTCTTGACCACTTTCACCCGTGTCAAGCGCTCCATGATGACCAAGGATGATAAGTTCTGCATGCTGGGCTTCCTGGTCGTCCCTTCGAACGTGACAGGGCTCCTCACTGTAAGAGACATAAGTCGAATGATACGCCAACCCATCAGAAATACCTTGAAGCTGAGTATTTTCATGAATGGATCCTCTTGTTTCTCATTGAACAGGGATGTGCTGTTTGATGAGTTTGGAGTTAAATTTAACAGCTCTATAGTTTGCTCAAGATGATCGGCCTATAGTTACATAGTGTCAACAAGAAAGAGTCTTCACGCGTCTGAACAAAGTCATGAAACTTACCAGACGAAGAATGTCCTTGTCGGAGTAGATGTCTCGACGAGGCTTGGCTCGCGGTCTTCCTAACTCTAGTAAAGCTAGTTTGAGCTGATTAGTCCACGATGTTTTGAGAGTTCGTCAAAGGAATATAGAAGGTGCCTACTTGATAGGGAGGTCGGCACACTATACTCCACGACCCCCGTGGAGAGAAGGGAATCCGGATGTGTTAATGCCATTGCAGTATAGTGCCATGCTACCCATACTGAATGCCACATTATGCTCTGTGAAGAGTCATTCTTATCTTGTAGACTGCATATTCCGCTGGAATCTAGGTTGCTCACAAGATCGATGGTTCTTCGTTTTGGCATGAGATCTATGCAAGATACGTGAGATGAACATTCTATCGTTTTTATTGAAATGTATTCTGCTTACCCGCAAGTCGATTTAAAGCTTCTAGTATCTGACACTGTTTGTCTTCGGAAATGATAGACCTGTTTGATATTGAACTTTAGCTTGGGTCACCGGCTATCTGCGAGCGAAAACGTACAAATGTCGACGTGAAGCCATCCCTGGATTCCGGTTCAAAACAAGATTGTCGTAGAAAAACAAATGACCATGAGTGAGATCTCGGGTGATCATTTGAAGTTGAATTATTAGAATAAGAGCTGCAAAGGGCGAATGCCATAGTAGACCGAGATGGTCCTCTGCGTCATTGGTAGTCTGCATAAGCTGTAAAAGCCCATCGTACATGCCACCATTTGCGGGCCGGGGCTCTTCATTTCCAACCATGTCATCTTCATCATTCATGTTCGACGATGAGATTTCCATAGTCAATTGGCTCCATGTGCTAGCGTTAGGGGCAGACCATGTGACTTCTGGGCATGGCAATTGATGCTTGATCTCTAGAGCGGATAAAAGAGGTCGCTGATTACAGGTAATGGAGAGTTGCGAGTCCAGATAATACAGAACATACACTGTACTAGTACAGTATGAGATGATAAGTCAATGAAGTGAGGATAACGCAAATCAATGGTCAATCACGTACCGCTTCAGAGACTCTTCTTTGATAAACTCCAGCCAGCGTGATTCTTCTGAATCTTCTATCGTATCCTCCGATAGATTGCCATATTGAAGTATTTCGAACTCGCGCACCGCGTCGACGAGCCGGCGATGGATATCAAGCGCCTTGCTGAATAGGCCGTTTTGGCAACTATACAGGGCATAGTATTCCAACAGAAGATACGCTTGCAGTACCCAGACTTCTCGAAAGGTTTGCTTATTGCCATGCGTCTATGAGAAATATGAGAAATCTGGGTAGGATGGAATGAAAGATCCAACTCAAGGGGCGGGCTAGTCACCAATTGACCTAAAGCTTCCAAACCTGATTCAAACAATCCCAACTCGAGTTGCTGGTTCGATGATTTAGACTCAGCATGATAAGTAGAGCCAATACAGGCAATACTCTGGAGGAGGGGTTCCTTAGTTACGATCATGTCTACCGTTGGCCAATGTAGCATTGGCAAAATAGGATGAAAGAACTCCCCATAAACAGAGATGTACACTGGAAGTTTGAACATCCATGATACATCTCGTGGCGGCGCATGAAGTACTGGTAAATCGGGTTCCACGAGACTCGGTCTTTTTAACGGAACTTGTTGGCCAGAACGCGGGGACTGAGGTTGATGCGCTTTTTTTACATGGCGGCTCCGAAGATCGCTAGTCCATTGGGATTCTGTTAGTCGACTTCCCAAGGTTTATCAGAGAATATTGACTACCTTCTTGTAAATGTTAAAGAACAATGTGCGCACCCGAAAGGTCTTTGCGCAGTCTCTTGGTGTACTGTATCTCCCTCAGTCCAAGTCCGAGATGGGGGCCATGGATTTGGAATCT
>JAOYNU010092469.1:0-46274 GCA_026745395.1 Tympanopsis confertula | reverse complement strand
GGCAGTCCTCCCCCCGACAGCGATCGACACCCGTCCCCGAGGAGCCCGCCCGATGACGACCCCGACCCGCACCACCGACCCCGCCGCCGTCGTGCAGACCTTCCTCACCGACCTCGAGCGGCTCGACCTCGACGCGGCGTGTGCCGCCCTGCACCCCGACGTCGTCTACGAGAACGTGTCGCTGCCCCCGGCCCGCGGCCGTGACGCGACCCGGCGGCTGCTTTCCGGGCTGACGAGGTACACGACCGGCTTCCGCGCCGAGAACCACCGGATCGTCGCCGACGGGCCGGTGGTGCTGACCGAGCGCACCGACACCATCGAGGTCCGCCGCCTACGGATCTCCTTCTGGGTCTGCGGCACGTTCGAGGTGCACGACGGCGAGATCACGCTCTGGCGCGACTACTTCGACTGGGCCGCGGTGACCGGCGCCCTGGTCGCCGGAGCGGGCCGCGCCCTGGTCTCCCTGCTCCCCCGGCGCCGCTGACCCGGCCCCCGTCGGGAACGGATCCGTTCACTCCGGACGGAGACCGCACGCCGGCGAGGGGAGGGTCGCGGCGATCTCCGGGTCGGACACGGCGACGATCCGCCGGGCCGCGGTCCCCAGGTTCTCGAGCTGCTCGGGCGTCAGGGCGTCGATCACGAGCCGGCGCACCTCGCGGACGTGATCGGGTGCGCTCTCCTCGAGCTTCCGCCGTCCGGCCGGGGTCAGGAGGACCTCGGCCCCACTCAGCTCCCGGGTACTGGCTCCTCGTCAATCATGCAGGCATTCTCGAGCATGTTGGTCCATTTTCCGCTGGTGCCCGCATGACTGTGTTTGAGGTGCTGACGAAAGTGGTCGGCGCGGTAAAACTTTTTGCTGCTGTTGCATTCACGAAATTTGTGTATCTCCTGCAGATGCCGTACACGCTCCTCCCAGTCGTGATCAGAGACCACTCGGGAACCATGGGATGTGTAATCGCCATGCCTCTCGAATTCCTCGCCACAGTAGCCACACGTGTCAGAGGACCCCGGGCTCAAGGTGCTCTCGTGGAAGGCGCGGTCATAAGTAGTGAGCGCCGAGCAGCTCCAGCTGTGTGGCCGGACATGCAGGCTGTTCTGATGCCGCTCAGCCTCATTTTTGTTCTTGAAACGATTGCCGCAAAACGCGCACTCGTATTGTTTCTCGGCTTCATGTGCCCTGTTTCCGATGTGTGGCTTGGTTAGCTCAAGTGACCTGATCTCCCGCCAAGACCAGCCCGACTTTTCACGTTGCACCAGTGCATCCATGCATGACACGAGCAAGTCGGCGCGCCCATGCCTCAGTGGTCGCCCGAGGACCCGAGGAGTGGAGGCGGCGGATAAGATGGGGAGATGGGGCGGTGGGGAGGGAGAAAAGGAGGGAGAGGGGGGGGGGAGGGCTCACCTCAGCTCATCTATCGTGTCAAACTTCTTGGGCTTCTTGGGACAGCAGTCGCACATGAAGAACTCTTGCACACCGCCTGGGCCGCCGCTGGCCTTTGAGATTCCGGGAAGCTTACGTGGCGACTGAAGAGAACGGCCCTCAGTGTTGACGCCACGTTGGAGAGGCGCGCGAGAGATGGAACCTCTTGGTGAGGGGTCGAGCGAGACTGGCGCACTGAACGGTGATGTGCAGCTTACCTCGGTCCCGAGAGGCGACATGCCACCTGGAGAGAAAGGGACCGGGGATCGTCGTCCGAATCCGGCGGCGCTCGCAGAAAGACTGAGGTTGGACATGTACGAGTTGTTGCTCCTCGCAGCCGACGACGCCGAAGAAATTGACCCTTGGTGCAGCGAGCCCAGCCTCGGAGTCGGGGATCCCCGTGAAGGTAGTTCCCGTCGCCTGAAGAATTCGCCCTGGACCGGCAGAGTGGACGGCAAATCCTCCCCTGCCGGCGAGGAAGCCCGGCGCTTCTGGCCTGCTGCTATCGGGTGTTCGGATCGGGAGTCATCGATGCGCAATTTTGCGACTTCGATGTCGTCGTCCTCGACGCTCGTCTGGGTGTATTCGGTCATGTCGTCGGTAAAAGAGGTGCTGTCGGTGCGCCTCGATGCGCGAGGTGAGCGGTCCAGGTCAAAGACGGGCGGGGGGGCATCGTGGTAGGGTCGTGCCTCTATCGGGAACGGCTGGAAAGAGCCGGACCGCGGAGAGACTGCCGAGTGTATCGGGGTCTGCATGAACCGATCCGGCTCCTCGAGGAGGACTCTCGGCCGGCTTGGCAGTGATATGGGGCCGCATCGGTCCAGCACCGGCCTCCTGGCGGCGGCTTGTTGGGTGTCGAGGTTGAGGGAGAGGCTGAGGTTCGAACGCGGCGGGGGTGCCCTCGGGTCAAGGGACCGACTGTTGTTGAGCTTGTCCTTGACACTGTCGGCAGAAGATCGAAACTCAAAACGTCCATGCGCAAGGAATTGCTGAGGCTGCAGCGAGTCGCGGGACCTGAAGGGCGCGCAAAAAAGAAAAAGAAGGAAGGAAAGAGAATCGCGGGGTCAGCGTCTGAAGGATGTCGCGCGTGAGGAGAGGGGGGAAAGGGGGGGAGAAAGAGAGACATAGAGAGAAAGAGAGAGAGAGACATAGAGAGAGAGAGAGAGAGAGAGAGAGAGAGAGAGGGCATCATCACGCATCGCATACCTTGTAGACGAGTAGCTGGCGTAACCCTCGTCGCGGTCGTTCCGGCAATAGGCAGACGGATCTCGGCGCCTGAAATCCAAACTGTCCGAGGAAAAGCTGTCCGCCATGCTTCCGTATGCGCTCCCAGAGGCACTCGAGGCAGATGCCGACAGGCCTGCGCGGCGCGGGTCAAAAAAGGAGTTGATGGGCTCGGTCAGCGGTTTCCTCGGGGGCGGCAGAGGCGGAGGGGCGATTGTGTCTTGGAGGCCCATGGCAGATCCCGGGATGGCCATGGCTGTTGAGGAGGAATAAGCAGCCCACGGATCTCTTGGGGGGTTGTGCGAGCCTCCATCCTTTATCATGCGCGGTGCGAAGTCCATTATAGGCTGGCTCACGCTCACAGACCAGAACCAGAGAGGGAGGCGAGCCGGGGCGGAGCGAAGGAGGAAGGAGGCAAAGGGAAATTCGCAATTCGCAATTCGGGAGCCGATGGTTAATGAGGAACGTTGCAGCAAAAAGCAAGGTGTTGAGTAACCGAATCCAGCAGCTGGCGCGGGAGGGCTCGGCTCGGTCTCGGTCCAGATTCTAGCTGGGCAGTTTTTCGGCGCGCGCGTTGGTGGTGACGGCGACGAGGGGGTGGGCTCTGGAGGGGGAGCTTATTCTTGTGCTCTCCGGTACGTTACTGCATAATAAGTATATGTTGTTTGCGAGTGTTATTAATGTGTGTGTGTGAGTGTGTGAGTGTGTATGTGTGTGTGCGGATATAATATGAGTGTGTTAAGTGTATGTGAATGTGAATGTTGTATGGGCGTGTGTGGGTTGTGGGTTGTGGGTTATGGGTTGTGGGTGTGGACGTTGGGGGGAGCTGGGGGTGGGAGTTGGGAGTGGGTGTGTGTGTGTGTCTTTTGTCTTGTCTGTCTGTACAGTATGAGAGGAGATGAATCTCGGGATGTGGCCCGTTGTCAGAAAAGACTGTCGTGATCGAGGGTGGGAAGATGCAAGATGTGTTGCGAGAGAGAGTGTTCTTGAGAGCCGTTCTCTCGTGAACACAGATACCCCACTTGGACAACGAAAAGGGGACCAAATGAGAGCGGCCCTGGTTATGCTGGTTATGCTGCGATTGTGGGTTGAAGACGACTAGAGACGGACACTGTACACTAGAGGGGTAGGTGGTAAGTATAGTTAGTATCTTGATAGCAAGTCAGTACGGACACATGAGTTACGGATGGTGATAATGTATTGTACAGGGCAGTTGGTTGTACAGGGTTGCTGCTGGGACAAGACGGCGGGGGAGGCAAGAAGGCGCTGGGTGGAAGAATTGCCACCTGGGCCCCCCTGTCCTGTCCGTCCTGTCTGTCGATGCGCGGACCAAGTATTACACCCCTGGGTGGTGCAGTCTTGGTCGGTTCTGTCTCATCAAAAGAAGGACCTATAAGTCGGATAAAAGCTCTGGAGGGGGTAGGTGGGTATGACTGCGTCAAACAAGGCTGAAGAGGACGTCCGGTGATATAACTGGATGATGGCCAGGTATTTATTTGGGCTTGTCTCGTCTCGGTTGTGTCGCTCTCTCTCTCTCTTGTAATACCAAATCAGCTTGTATCCCATAGATTGGATGGTAATATGAATTATGAATCCCGGAGGTGAAAAGGATGGATGGGATACGTGGTGATTCTCAAACGAAATTGGGGAGTTCAGCCTTACCGGTTCCTTCTTTCTTGTTATTATAGCAATCAAGTGTTCCCCTCCTTCTTACTTACATACTTACCCAGATTAGAAGGTGCTACTGGGGGGGTACTTTACTTCTTTGCTTGGACAGTATGCCCCAACCAGTATACAGTATATAATCGCCTTGTACTTTCTCTTCTTTTTTTTGACAGGCCCATTTCAGCCCTTGAGACGCACGGTGTGACTGCCCTGGCAGCCGATCCCCGTTGGGTGACCGAATCGAGAACCGGCAAGATGAGAGAGCCATTGAAATTTCGCTTGCGGAATCCACCACGAGTCTGATAGATATAAAACAGCGAGTACACTCTTCGCAGCCAAGCTGGACCTCTTTTTGTCTGTCCCTTTCAGGTAAAAAAAAAGTAAATAAAAATAAATAAAAATTTGATCCGTGGGTGAACCCGCCCAGGAAGGCTGGAAGGAGGGGAAGTGGGGGGCCCTGCGGAATCACATTTTCTGATGATGGAAACAACTTTCAAGGGAGGGGTCTGTTTAGCGTTGGTGCCGTGCCGAGACCCTTTCTTTCAGTCTTTCCTCCGGATACACCTTGAATCCATGTCGTTTAATCACACAAGACCCAAACACTATATATAAGTATCAATCAATCAATCACTTGTCTCGAGGGCCTCTCGCGGCGGCCGGGTAGGATTACTGGTAACCCGGAGCTGCTCTTGATATCATGCTATCATTGGTCTGCGTACGGGCCCGTCGTCTCGGTAAGCAGCACAAGACAGCAACTCTCTGCCGGCCTAATAACAACCTGCAATCGCGTCTTGCTGCGCTCTGATGATGGTGCTGGACTATCTGTGTGATTGTTGGAATGGGTGGGCCCGGTTTCTTGGCACCATCCGGCAGCCCGACAGTAAGTAAGTATGTGTATGTAGCAGCAAAAGTCCACACCACCATAATAAACTCGATGATGCCGTCTCTGCCCCAAAAAGTCTTCGGATCGCCGATGCTCACCGTATCCCGTGTGCATGCACGCTGCATCCTTCGGAAAAACATGGGTGCTGGATACCCCCATGCCGAAAGTCTGGCTGACGTGCTTGCAATGCCGCTCCGGGGTTCCGGGCCGCTTGATATGAATGACACGTACCTGATGAACACCGGTATCGATGGCACCGACCTTGCTTGCCTGCCTGCCTGCTCTCGTAGATACCATCTATCCATCTTCTTGGCCGTGCCCCGTGAGTGAGCAAGCAACCCGAGACCCGCCGCCGTATTATATATATATATATATACATACATGTACCGCTCTGCGTCTCTGACCAAGGACAGCAAAGGCTTCCCACGAACCATGACTCGGGCCGACCTGTCCATTGGCTGCAGAGCCAGCAAAGACGTGTGTAACCGTCGTCTGATTTCCCTTGCATCCAGACGCTCTTATAGGCCGCACATATGGCCCCTATGCCCTTGTGCTACACCGTTCCTGACTTGGACGCAAGCATCGGTGCATATCCCCACGGCGCCCCGACGACGGGTTCCCCTGGCGTGGAGGTGGGTCCAGATGCGAGAGAGCCGCCCTCTACACCGCCCACGACGCCGGACGACGACGTCCCATTGCATTGTCTGTGTGTATATCGTTTGCCTGCCTGCCTGCCTGCCAAGTACTTGCGTACTGGCATCGTTTGCGCACGCAACCCCCACTCAAAGGGGGGGGAAGCAGGCAGTCGAGCAAGTTAGCTAGCTGCCCTGGTGATAGCAGCGGCACGACCAAGATGAGACAAGGAGCTCTCCGTATGCACCTTGTTGCTGTCAATCAATCGACGATGACTGTGGGCTGTAATCCTAATCCTGCGAGAGACCTCAGGTGTACAGCAGCCAAGATAGGCATGATGATGATGCTGCCCCCCAGAACAAGACTGCATTCCGGATGTCCTCTGCGCGTTGCCGGTGCCAGGGCCCCTGCCTGGCTCGTACGGGCGACGAGCCGGAAGAGCAAATGCAGTGACTTAGTTATCATGACAAATACCACATTTTTTAATATATTTTGCTGCTGGTCGTATCCGTCCGTGTATACATATACATATGTATGTAGCTGCAGACGTAGATCGCGTGCCCTGATATTGGACTCGATGGTGATTGAGACGTTGCATCGAAGCAAAGCCAGCACACGCGCGCGCGAGCGCACGAGCTTCACTGCTCAATCAATCCATCCAACCACCCATCTGTTCCTTCATACAGCACAACAAGGACTTGGGTCGTCGATCTGAAGACGCGACCGACGCCCAATCAAGATCAGCGCGGCGTCTTTTTCTCAGCCCTATGTCGTTATAATGCGTATATGGGGGTGGTGCAGGTCCGTCATCGGCCCCGCATCCCGACTGCCGTTGGCAGCGTAAATCGAACGGCTTCCCTTTTGGGCGTTGTGACATGATATGGCTTGTCCAAAAGGCAGCCGCCAGCCATGAAGACAAACAAACAAACAAACAAACAAATGGATGAGAAGTCAGTCAGTCAGTCAGTCAAGGCGGAAAAAACGCCGCCATGGGGGTGGCAGAACGAAACGCCCCAGGAACGCCACCAGACCAAGTTTTGATGGCGTCTTCTAGCGCATGAGGGGGATCTCGCAAGCACGCATTCCACGACAGGGCTGTGTCCAACGGAACGGCATTCGGGATGGATCATCAGGCTCTTGGCATTGTGGGGTCTCGGATCATTAATTCTCCATTCGAGACGGATCAGCCCACTTGTAAATCACTTGCCAGACCTCGATGGGGGCCGATGGACCCGAGCTTGACAAAGCCTGACAAAAAGACAAAGCGTTAGCCGGCACAAAGAGGCAGTGGGGCCGCTCCTATCTGGTACATGTATCATCGGCCGTCATCTTAATCTTTGAGGCCCCTGGTCGGTCTCTTCATGCAACCGCGACCTTGGCCTGGCCGTCGCGGTCATAAGTGGGGTTAAAGGATAAGAAGTGGAGTTTAAGGGACATGTCCACCCTATTTCGATCCGTGCGCCTTTCAAGCAGGGGCCTTGGTGCGAGGCTACTGGTGGTGAACCCACGTTGATGATGGATTGCGGAGCCTGCCCTCCCCCCTAGCCGAAGACTGGCCTGCGCGTTGTCAATCTCTGCAGCGTGGCGACGCTAAATATGAGCTTGGAAAGGCGGGCGCGAGGAGAGGCACCAGATACATACATTAGATTGCATCTGGAATGACGCACTTGAATCCAGGCTTATCCACGCGCGAGTCGTGCAAGCCGCACCAGGCGCTCTCCCACGACAGGTAAGTTGATGGTTGGTTTGATTGCGCTATTGGCTTTTCGCTTCATACGTAGCTCGATTTTCAGACTTTGCAAATAGTCAAATAGTGTGGGGCCAAACCCCAACAGTCAACAGGTCAAGGACTTTGCGTGATTTTTGGATAGACCGCCTTCGCGCCTTCCTGCTAGTTGACAAATCATAGACAGTCTACAGACCATAATAAAACTATAGTATCTCCAGACTAACGGTGGCAGGCCCGACCAAGCACAGTGCCATCACTCGTCACATACTGTATAGCCCGATCATGGCCAATGGCATCGTTTGGATAATTTTACGTCGGGTGGTCATCACCAAATCTTACCTACCTCGCCACGTAAACGGTAAAGCCTGGGGGGCCTCACCTCCGTCTCCGGAGGTTCCGAAGATCAGCTGCAAACCCGACATATCCCTGGGCCGAAGCAGGCCTTTTGTGTCGTCGCCCGGAGCCGAGCTACGGCCGAGAATGTGAGACACACACACGAGCACTGGTGCATGCGCAATCGTGGCGGTGATTTCCAAGCCATTCGTGCAGCCAAACATGGGGGCGATCAGGACGAAGCCTCCTTACTTGGTTGCACGCGCTATCGAGGGCCTTCCTTGCCCTGTCCCGGCTTGGCCTACCGAGCGGGCTCTGAACCGGACGCACAAGGCCCAATCAACCCGTCTGTTGAACAAGCGCAGACGCCTACCGCCCCTTGGCTCTTCCATGATTCCTGGCGCACCCCGCACGATCTGCAGACGACACGAGTTCAGCCCCTCCTATCGCTTATTACACATTACTTGGGCCACGGCGTCACCAGCGATAGGCGCTCTGCCACACCTTCACATCTGGCATGTTTCTACGCATGGCTTCTTATTAGCCTGCTGCTGTGCACCTGTTGTGCAAGGGTGCATATACGGATATTCTGAGAGGGAGCCCTCCCCCCTCCTCCTGGCAGCATGAGCGGCGAGACGCCTGCCCCCAATCTCTTTGCGCGGCCCATGTGTGGCGTGTGTCGATTATGCAGCCTCGAAGCAAACGGTGGGACAGCATCACGGGAGCGAACGGGAAACGTCGCTCCAACTTGGCTGACGGCATGCGCGTTTTCCGCCCGCGCGGGAGCCCTGCGCGACTCTCTGCTCACAAGCTGTTCCTCAATCTCTCTATCGCTGGGGATACCAGAATAGCCACTCGGCCGAATTTGCCTAGCTCGTGTTGTCGACAATGTCACGTCACCCATTCAGTGCTGGCGCGGCGACATGTACAGAGTAAACGACCACGCAACACAAGAGTGAAACCAGGAACACAGGCGGCGCAGGAAGAAGCAGGAGCCGAGCCACCCTACCTACCGGTCCGGTTACGGCTCAATGAATGAATGCAAAGCCTGTTGTTGTACCCAGCTGCCAAGCCGAGACCCATCTTTCTTTGCTTGTGTATGACGACGTCCAGATCATGTGCTCACCGCTTCGTTCGCCACATTGAATGGTGACTGTTAACGGGCGGAGATAGCTGAACCGGGCATCGTTTTTCGTACGGGCCTTTTAGAATCCAACCCTGGTACAGGAAAAGCAAGTAACCTCCTCCTCGCAGCCAACCAGACAGACTACCAGAGTACCTGCTCAGCCTTAGCCGCATGGTACAATGCCATCGTTATCATGGGGGCTTCCTCGAATATGCGAATCAGTCACTGTCGCCATGCAATCACCACTATTTAGGAAACTCGTAGAGCCAGGTTGGAGGGCCGGACACGGAAAATGAGGTCCCGGATTGGACCCAGCCAGGCCTACACCCAGACCCAGCTTTGCGTGCGACATTGGTTGGCATCGCGCGAGGTGTGCCATGCCGACTTTGCCGATTTTCCTTTGCGTCACCACATACCAGAACAAACAGAGATATAACCAAAGCCCCAGGTGCACGAGTTACCTGCCTTGCCACTGAGCAATGACCAACACAGCCTCCCCCGTCTTAGGGCTGATCAAAGGCCGACGAGAACGGCCTCAAAAAACTTCAAAAAGAGAGGGGGGGGATCGAGACCGCGGACTCTCTGCCGAGGCCAAATACCACGGCCGTCCTGGTCGCCAACGGCTGTGGACATCCGACTTTGAGTGACGTCACACTTTGTTTTCGAGCATGGCCAACCAACAGGAAGCATCTGAGCTCCTCAATCGCATCTTGCTGACGGCCGGAGTCATCGTTACAACTATAAGATTGCCGAGACACCAAAGGAATCCCACGGTTTCAGCGTAGCGCCCAGCCCTGGTTGTGTTCCACCGCCCCCAATGTGTGAGACGACGGATACGGAGAAACATGGCGGCTAAGAAAACGGGACATGTGGAGGAGAGTATAATGAATCTTGACAACGCATGGATAGTGCCTTGTGAGAGAGCAAGAGGGAAGGCAAAGTCACTATGCAGCATGACGCAGTGATAGATCAGGCCGTCGTCAGCGGCTGGTATGTTGAAGAGGAACAATTCGTAGGCGGTTATACGAGGACGAACAAAGACCGAGATACCAGCCGCGCTGGTTTTGAATCAGAAAAGAGAGGACACAACACCAAACCCTGTGTTTACCTGACTAGTCTTGGTTCCTGGGTCTGGGTTATATCCGGCTTCCTTTGTGGTGGGTATACATATAGTACTCAGAAATTCCTCACATTTGATATTGGGCCATCGAGCTGGGCCGATAGTCTGTTAGCTCAGTGCAAAAGAGCCACTGCTCCAGTGACTACTTGGTGCATATAATGTGGGAAGCCCTGAGATAACCGTGAGTTCGAATGTTAAGGAATGGCCAAGTTGGATTTGAAATCCCTCAAGGTGAGTAGAGAGACCAGATGGAGTTCCAGTAACCATGGTATTCTATGACCTACTGATACCTCCTAGAGTTGCCCCTTGTAGCTCATAAGATATCAGAAGCCATTACTTGGCTTTCGCTTTTAAATGGCGATGGATATTACTATGTACGCAACTATGTGTAAAAGTAACCTCTGAGCCCTATCCTTAAAAGAACAGTAGTCCAACCCAACTATATGATACGTATTCCAGGTCACTAATACATCTATCTGCATGTTCCTGTCAAGTGCTAGATGAACATCTGACGATGTCTTATCAATGCGAGATTTGCCTGGCCGGTGGGCCACCGAAAGGATCGCCTCTCGGTATATCCTCCCTATCGCTCTTCCATGCCTTTTGTAGACTATTCACGGCGGCTGCGCCCTTTCTGCGCACCAACATGCGCTCCCACGACTTGGCAGACCACCGGAGCCACTCTCGCTTGTGTTGTTCTGTGTCCACCGCGTCATCTTGCCCTGCGGCCTCTCTCTTGTCCAAATTCTTCCAGAAATTCCGAACATGAAAAATCGTCCGACAGTTCGAGCATGTCTCTGACGGCCCCTCCGACCTCTGAGTTGGACTCCATGCAAGACGACCTCATGGCCATGCGCACCCAACGGACTGAACGTCGTCCTCTTCTCCATGCCCCTCACTCTTGGACATGTGCGGCACCCCGGTCAGTGCCGGCGTCCGGCCAGCTGCGCCCCCGTCTCGGGGTCCTGGCTGCCGTGCGTATCTTCTATGGCGTGGATAATATCACGGATAAAGAAAGGCAAGCATGCATTAAGTCTCGTCGGCCTCGAACCAGATCAGCCGTTCGGCCCTAACTGAGCACGTCAAAGAGCTGGGTCTCGTAGCGGATGTAGTTGTGATTCGATATTATCTGCCTCCGGCCCGGTTCGGTGGAGCTGTACAAGTAGCTGACCGAGTCGAGGGGAGTCTTCCTGCTGACGTGGTTCTCGACCATGTAGTCATTGCGGACGGAGCTGCGCAAAAGGCCTGTACTGCGTCCGATCCTCCTCCAGACTTGTCTCGGCCATGGACGTCTGGCAGCAGTAGTAGCGCATCCGTTCTCAAAGGTGTCTTGATCATCCTCCGACAGGAACCCGTTATACATACATATCTCCCTGAAGACGTCGCCCGCAGTCTGGTTCGTGCCTATCTGCTGGCAAAGGTGCGCTAGGGTCAAACGGCGTTGCGTTGGACGACTCGAGGGCGGCCATGTCAAACTTTGCCACGTGCACGTCCCAGAACTGCTGCCATGGGCACGAGCCGCCAGTATCGGGAACCCGAGCGACCACAGGTGGGCGCTGCCACGAACATGGACAGAGTGCATGTATATGTTGGCATCCATATGATCATGGCGGTTTCCAACTCGTCATTCAACTCGTGGGCCACGGTGACTGCCCTATCGTCAACACCGACAACGCTTTTGATATCTAGGTATTGACGGACAAGCACGGGGCAGAGAACTTTCCCCGCTATGAGGACGGTGACTGTCGGCGTCCTCGAAGATCTGGTAAGCCGGAAAGCATCTGACGGTTTTTTATACTATAGAAAATCTATCACCCCTAATATCAACTCTAATAGGTTTAACTTACGGGGATTTTTATTGTGTTTATACCGGTCAATTATATCTAATATAACTAATAATACTACGTCTTGCTGTGTTATTTATTGTGGCCTAGGTCGGATGGGTGCAAATCTATCCAGCTGAATATTATTTTAATAATAAATAACAAATAATACGTCTTTTAGGGCTTGGCCTATCCGTCACGGTACGATTCTTACGTTTCCTTATTACGAAATTTTTATTATTAAATATTTTTATAATCGGATAGTTTTCATCCACCCGAGCTAGGCCACGATAAAAAACACAGCAAGACGTGATACCCACTGTCTTTGAAGCCCAGCAACTAGTATAAACTCAATATAAAATTTCGTAACCATGCTGCAGAAAGCCAAGCCCTTAATGACCGAAACACGAAATATTTATATTAAGTTTATACCAATTGCTAAGTTTAAAGAAAGAGGGTCTTGCTGTGTTATTTGTTGTATCTATCCGGCTGAAAAAATATTTTAATGACAAAATAATAATAACTGATAATACTAGTAGTATCCATTATAAGTGTTCAGAAGACAGTAGGCATCGCGTCTTTCCATGTTATCTATTCTTGGTCGGATATATCCGGTAAATACTCATAATATCGATTCTTTTCCCTCACTGCAAGACACTGTAAGGCCATACCGAAGGACAACGAGGTGCCTATTGACACCATGCCCAGGGCGCATCTGACGATATACTGAATGATGTATCCAGTATGCCAAGGTAGGCAGGCACACGCCGTACAAATGGACACATAATGATGTATAACTTCCGTAACCGGCAACCGGGGGACTTCAAGGTCAAAGCGGGTAACAGGACAAAGAAAATCGACTAGCATGGTACCAAGCTGCCAAATGATTGAAGGACGAGTGCGAGGCTGGAGGAGATTTTGACGTTGGATGGCATGTGCACGTGACATGGAATATCTTGTCTTCATGGGACTATATGGAGTTTCTGAACACGAATGGCCAAGATAGCCTCTACATATTAACAATTGATAATAGTTTGGCTGGATATATCCGACTAAGGCCTAATAGATAAACAGCAAGACGCGATACCCACTGTCTTCCAAGCACAGTAGCCAACCACCTCTATATACCGGATATATCCGACAAGGTCCAATAGATAACACAGAAAGACGCGATAGCCACTATCTTCCAAACAGTAACCGCTATGAACACAATAGATACCAGTAGTTACTCAATGATTTATAAACGAATAGTCTGGTGATATATGCATATAGGCCTATATGCATATATGCTACATAATATACATGCCGGATATCCGACCAAGCCGATCTATTGCAGCTTCAACCTAGGCAGCTGATGCCACTTGCTATTACCAGTCGCTTTCGGATGATCTATGGCCCCTGTCAAATAGATGGTGCGTGACAGCTGGGGCGATAGTTTTGAATGGCACCTCCGTATAGTATTATAGGAAAAATCCATAAAATTAAGCCCTTTACATCGATATTAGGCGCAATAGATAAAGCCGTACCTCTACATATGAGGTCTCGAAGATAAGATGTGGGCAGCATCAGTCTGGGCATTTTGTAACTATCTGAATGTGGCCAGCATTCCAATCGGATGCCCGCCTACCAAGGCTTAAGATTTAGTCAGATCAGATAACATCCTTGACTCTGGCTGCAGAACATGTCAAGACAGCCAAAGAGGTCGAGACACGCAACCCTATGAGCGAAATTAAGTTGAGCACAGCCTTGGCTGATAACAAGCCTCGGTATAGATAGACCAAGTCCGCAGCTGATAGCAGCTGACAAGACGTGATCGAGGGGCAAAACATGGATGCACACACTTTTTGACCTCCAGAAAAAAAAAAAGACAAGAAAAAAAGCAAGGCTTTGTGCGCATTAGAAAGCAAGGCGTTTTTTCTCTCCAGCTATTTCAACACTTTCCAATCCTTTTCCCTTCCGCCTTCATCCTTCCCTCCTCCATCCTCACAACCGCATCTTCCTTTCTCGACCTGTGGTCGTGATACCTCACGCCTTGTGGACACTCCCCACTCAGTCTCTTCAATAAGGTCCTGACCCCGCTTCCTGCAACCCGCGAGAAGAGAAAATCGAAAACAAATCTGCCATTGTCTGGTCCCTGACCGGAGAGGCCTTGTGGATATCGATCTTTGCAACCGAGGGTTTCAGAGCCACGGCGACCTTCATTTCCTCCGGCCTCCTGCCCAGCCATCTTTCATTTCATCTCATTTCTTGATACCCACATTACAAATCCACAATGTCGTCCGAAAACGCCATGTCGGTCAAGGTCCTTGACGAGCTCATGGGCAAGCTCACTCTGGCCAAGGACGCTGCCTCAATCAAGGAGGCATCCGCCTCTCTTGCGTCCTTCATGAACGGTCGCATCGAGGACCAGGATGTACCCAACAAGTAAGTGATTCCCTTCCCCATATCCAAAAAAAAAAAGATATTGCAGGATATCGCGCTCTCTTGGGCCGCCTGCTAACTAGTCGCTCCCACAGGACAATCGAGGCTCTCAAGAAGAACCTCGCAAACAAGAAGGATGCCACCGCCCGCGAGAAGGCGTGCCAGGCCATCGAGGATATCGCTCGCCACAGCGAGCTCTCTTCCCATGTCGAGCCTTACCTGATTGCCCTTCTCCCCAGCGTGTTCGCTGCCGTTGGAGACAAGATCGCGGCCGTCAAGACTGCTGCCACGGCCGCTGCCATGGCGATTGCTGAGGCCATCAACCCTTATGGCGTCAAGGCCGTCCTTCCTGCCGTCATCGAATCTCTCCGCAACGCCCTGAAGTGGCAGGAAAAGATTTGTGCTCTCGACTTCCTCGAGACCATCATCCGCACTGCTCCCGTCCAGACCTCGTACCGTGTCCCTGATCTTATCCCTGTTGTCTCGGAGTCCATGTGGGACACCAAGAAGGAAGTCAAAGACCGTGCCTACAAGTCGATGGAGAAGGTCTGCGAATTGATCGTCAACAAGGATATCGAGCGCTTCATCCCGGAGCTCATCAAGTGTATCTCCAAGCCCGAGAACGTGACAGAGACGGTTCACCTGCTTGGTGCCACAACCTTCGTCACTGAGGTCCAGGGCCCCACCCTTGCCCTTATGGTTCCCCTGCTTGATCGTGGTCTGGCCGAGCGCGAGACCGCCATAAAACGCAAGTCGGCCGTCATTGTCGACAACATGTGCAAGCTCGTCGACGACCCCAGCATTGTTGCTCCTTTCCTGCCCAAGATGATGCCTGGCCTCCAAAAGAACTACGAAAACCTTGCCGACCCCGAGGCTCGTGAGAAGACAAAGCAGGCCCTTGACACTCTGATCCGGGTTGGCAACATCAAGGACGGCAAGATCCCCGAGGTTCGCACCGACGGCGACATAGCAACCGTCCTGGCCAAGCTCAAGGACGTTCTCCCGAGCAAGCACGCCGCCACCGGCGAGAAGCTTGCCCCCGTCCTCGAATACATATCCGCCGTCGCTGGCCAATTGGTCGACGAGAAGGAGAGCGAGGCCGCAACCTGGAGCTCCGTTGTCAAGCCGTACATTGCCGTTATCGTCGGCGACCAAGACTCGGAGAGCGTTGTCGGTGCTCTGCGCAGGCACGCCTCCCCTCTCGCGACCGAGGAAGATGAGGCCGATGCGGATGACGAAGAGGGCGAGGACCTCTGCAACTGCACCTTCTCTCTTGCCTATGGCGCCAAGATCCTCCTCAACCAGACGAGCCTCCGTCTCAAGCGCGGCCAGCGCTACGGCCTATGCGGTCCCAACGGTTCCGGAAAGTCAACGCTCATGCGTGCCATCAACAATGAGCAGGTTGAAGGATTCCCCAAGCAGAACGAGGTCAAGACGGCCTTCATTGAGCATGACCTTGATTCCGCCGACACCGAGATGACCACCATCGACTGGACCATGAAGAAGCTCAAGGAGGCCAACGTTGACACCTCTCAGGAAGAGGTGGAGAAACGCCTCAACGAGTTCGGCTTCACCGACGAGATGGTCAAGGCCGAAATCACGTCGCTCTCTGGTGGCTGGAAGATGAAGCTGGCCCTGTGCCGTGCCGTGTTCGAGGCCCCCGACATCCTCCTCCTCGACGAGCCCACCAACCATCTTGATGTCAAGAATGTCAAGTGGCTCGAGGATTATCTCATCAACTCTCCTTGCACTTCCATCATCGTCTCGCACGACACAAACTTCCTCGACAACGTGACGCAGCACATTATCCACTACGAGCGCTTCAAGCTCAAGAGGTACAGGGGCAACCTGAAGGAGTTTGTCCGCAAGTGTCCTCAGGCCAAGTCGTACTACGAGCTTGGCGCGTCCGAGATCGAGTTCACATTCCCCGAGCCCGGTTTCCTCGAGGGTGTCAAGACAAAGGCCAAGGCCATCCTGCGTGCCACCAAGATGAGCTTCCAGTACGCCGGCACGTCCAAGCCCCAGTTGACCGACATCACGTTCCAATGCTCCCTTGGGTCCCGTATCGCCGTCATCGGCCCCAACGGCGCCGGCAAGTCGACTCTGATCAACGTCCTCACGGGCGAGCTGATCCCGACGGGCGGCGAGATCTACCAGCACGAGAACATCCGCATTGCATACATCAAGCAGCACGCCTTTGCGCACATTGACAACCACCTGCAAAAGACCCCCTCGGAATACATTCAGTGGCGTTTTGCCACCGGCGAGGACCGCGAGACCATGGACCGCGCCAACAAGGTGATCACAGAGGACGACGAAAAGGCGATGGACAAGATCTTCAAGGTCGAGGGCACTCAGCGGCGTGTCATTGGCATCAGCTCCCGCAGAAAGTTCAAGAACAGCTACGAGTACGAGTGCTCGTTCGCTCTTGGCGAGAACGTTGGGCAAAAGAACGAGCGCTGGGTGCCCATGATGAGTGCCGACAACGCCTGGCTGCCGCGTTCGGAGCTTCTGGCGTCTCACCAGAAGATGGTGGCCGAAGTTGACATGAAGGAGGCCCTGGCCTCTGGTCAGTTCCGCCCCTTGGTCCGCAAGGAGATTGAGGCCCACTGCGCCAACTTTGGCCTCGACTCGGAGTTGGTGTCGCACTCGCTCATGAAGGGTCTCTCTGGTGGCCAACGTGTCAAGGTCGTCCTTGCGGCTTGCTCGTGGCAGCGGCCCCACTTGATCGTGCTCGACGAGCCCACCAACTACCTGGACCGCGACTCGCTCGGTGCGCTGTCCAAGGCGCTCAAGAAGTTCGAGGGTGGTGTCATCATCATCACTCACAGCTCCGAGTTCACGCAGAACCTGACGGAGGAGGTGTGGGCTGTCATGGACGGCAAGATGACGCCGTCGGGACACAACTGGGTTTCCGGACAGGGTTCGGGCCCCAGGTTGGAGAAGAAGGACGGCGAGGAGGAGGACCAGTTTGATGCGATGGGCAACAAGATTGTCTCTACGAAGAAGAAGTCCAAGCTCACCAGCTCCGAGGCACGCAAGAAGAAGAAGGGTAAGTTCCATCCCGAAACGTTCCCGAAGCAGGGGCTGCGCGGCATAACTGACTCGAGACTACAGAGCGCATGGCTCGTCGGAAGCGCGGCGAAGAGGTCTTTTCGGACGAGGACGACTAGACTATTAGAAAAGGACGCGAAGGGATGTACTGCGTGGGAGGGGGGAGGAAAAGTACTTGGTAACGAATTGGGAATGCATGGTATATGGGGTCTTTGCTTGTCGTGTTCTCTTTGGGGGGGATGTGTTTTCAATCCTTTTGTGTCTCTCGATAGATCGATCAACTTGGTGGGATTACTTGGGAGGCGGGGCAAGGAAACAAACGGCAAGGCCTCTCTCTGTCTTGAATTCTATACGGTAGAGTAGGGTGGCTGTCAAGACGAGCCTCTCTCCGTGACGATGATAGAAATAGACGCTGAACAAGGCACGAGTAGTGGTCGTATCTCTGGGAGAGAGAGTGAGCTGTATGTAGATTGATTGATTGATTGTTTATGTATTGATTGATTGTTATCTATTGATTGATTGTTTGTCTATTTATTTTTGATTGGTCTTAGATTTTTATATCAGGCTTTAGTTCTGGGCTTGACTTTTCCTCGCTGGCGACAGACAGTCAAGAGCATCCTCCAGTTCTCTCCACCCTTCCCCTCCCCCCCATGCCGCCTTGCCTTTGCTCATGACACTTCTGACAGCGTTCCTCGCCTTGGCGCGCCATTTGTCGTGGGCCATGTCGTCGATCCGACTGCCCCAGTTCTCCAGCACGGAAACCAGGTCCTGGGTCCTCCTCACCAGCGTCTTCCAGGCGTCGACGTCGACTCGCCACATTTGCGCATCTGCGTCTGTATTGGCGCCGCCGCCGCTCATCTCAGTGCGCCAGGCTTTCTCTGCCGCATCGACAGCGCCCTTGTAGTCACGCCTCCAGCCCCTCTCTCGCCAGATGAGTTCCCACAGGTCGGCGCGGCGCGTGATCAGCGGCGCAACGTTGTTCTCGAGCAGGTCGACGATGGCGCGCGCATGGGACCCGCGCGGAGGCAGGGTTTCGGGGGCGCCAGGCGGGTCCGTCGAGAGGACGGCATTTTGCAGCATGGACCGGAGCACGTCGACGTCGACGGCGTCTTCGGACTTGCGCAGGTGAAGGATTTGCCACGTGGCGTTGATCATGTCGCCGTACGAGGGGGGCCGCGTGCGGCCGGCCAGCGTGAGGACGTTGTCCCATATGCGCCAGTTGGAATGGGCAATGGCAGCGCCGCGTTTGTACGCGGCCAGCGACTGCGCGAGGAGGGCGTCGGGGCTCTTGTGCCGGAGGGGCACGGCGTAGTCCACCGACTGCAAGTCCGGCTGGTCGTCATCAGCGTGGTCGTGGTGGTGGTCGTTATCGTCGTCGTTGTCCTCCTTGCCCTGCTCGAGCCTCTCGGAATACAAGCTGAGGAGAGCGCTGCCCAGGTTGCTCCACGTGCGAGCGTCCTCTGCGCCGAGGGAAACCTCGCCTGCCGCGGCCACGGCGCGTCCGAACGCCCCGGCGGCCTCGGCAAAGTGGCCAAGACGCAGGGCCATGTCTCCGAGGCGCGACCAGAGCTCGGGGCTCAGGCGGTTGGCGGAGACGGCCAGGCGAAACGCCTCCTTTGCGCTCGCCCAGTCCTTGCGCCGGATATGGTGTTCGCCCAGAGCCTTCTGGGCGCGCGCGTACCTGCCTCTGGACACGTGCCATGCGAGCTCGTAGTGCGAGGGCTCCGACTCAAGCTCGCCGAGGATGCACAGGAGACGGGGCGCGCTGGGTGGCGCGGGGCTGCGGAACGGGCCCGTGAAGGATGACGGCGCGATGGTAGTCGGGTCGGTTGCGGGAGGCACATCGTCGTCCGGGTCGGGGGGGTAGGATGGCGGAGGCGGATCGGGGGTGCCTGTCCTTGTAAAGAGACGCCAGCGGAGGAGGCCGCGTGCCTTGGTCTCGCCGCTGGCGCCCCCTCCCCGTCGTCCGCTGTCGTTGTCGGTGGCGGACAGGCACAGGGCAATCTCGGCCCATAGTCGCAGGCGCTTGAAGATATCCAGGGCCGAAACGAAGGAGCCCACGTGGACCCAGGCGAAGCCGAGCTCCGACTCGAGATGCCACCTGGGCGAAGAGGATATTGCGTGCATGTAGCGGAGGCGGGTGGGTGCGGATGCCGACTCCTGGGGCTTGGGCGCAGGAAAGAAAGACGTCGGGGTGATTGTTATGACGGCCTCCTCGATTCCCTCTTTGGGGGGAGCCGTCGTCGTCATGTCCACAATGACCTGGTCCACCACAGCCTGCAGCTGCAAAACGCCTCTCTCGACGGTGCGGCTCCTGTGCATCTCGATCCGGGACCTGACAATCAGGGCCTGCGTGTAGATCTGCCAGTTGGTCGACTTGTCGTCGAGCACCCGGACGGCGTACGGCAGCACCTCGGCCAGTGTCAGCGTGTCGGCAGGCGAGAACGAGTCGCGCAGCGTCGCCTCGGCCAGCAGGATCATCTGGTCAGCCGGCCTGAGCTGCGGCTGCTTCTCCGGGTCCAAAGCTGCCAGCGCCGCTGGGACCAGTGCCTCTGGGACCAGAGCCTCTGGAACCAGCGCCTCGGGGACCAGCGCCGTCTCTTGCAGCTGCTGCTTCGTCTCGTTGTTCGGTTTCCTGCCACTATACTCGATATGCTCGAGCAAGGTGTCGTCGTTGAGAGGCAGCGCATCCGGACGGGCCTCATCGGGAGCCACCACTCCCTTGTGATGCTCCTCGCAGCGGCTCTTGGCCAGCACCACCAGCTGGCTGATATCCTTCTGCTGGAACCTTGTGCGCTTGCCCAGCGCGCCCGTGAGCGCGTGCTGGAGCCCGCTCAGCGCGACTGCATCTCGGAGCAACTTTCTGGCCGCATCCTCGCGACCCAGCATGATGCTGACGTTGGCCAGCTCCACCAGGCACAGCACCTTGTCCTCGTCTGGCCACTGGTCCTGGTCCTGGTCCTGGTCCTGGTCCTGCTCCTGGTCCTGCTCCTGCTCCTGGTCCTGGTCCTGGTCCTGCTCCTGGTCCTGCCCAACAAGACTGCGCGCCGCGTCGACGCCTTCCACGAGGGCTTCGACCAGGCTGGGCACGTCACTCCAGTGCGCGCCGCGTGTCAAACTCGGCTGCGTGAGCAGCTTGTAGTGCCAAGTGTTGATCCGAAGACGCAGCCAGGCCGGACTGACGCGCAGGGCCGGGGAGAGGATGATGACGGGCTCGCTGCTGCTGCTGCTGCTGTTGTTGGAGGAGGAGAGGAGGAGGAGGTGCCGCGCCAGGCAAAACAGCTCAATGTACGGGACGTGCGGATACGGCCCGACGCCGTCCACCTCGAGCCACCCGAGACACGCCTTGCGCAGATTTGCAAGCACCGCCAGAGAAGAATCGTCGCGGCCGCCATCGCCCTCCAGCGCTCTGAACGTGTCGCCAAACACCTTCTCGATCCTGCCAGCGCCAGCAAGCACAGGACCCGTGACATTTACCTGCAAGAAGGCGTCCAGTGCTGCAATCCCAACGAGAACCCTGTCTGGGACCGGATGCAGCAAATCTTCTTTTCCGTTGACGTGCGACGACGAGCAGGATTTGTCGCTGTGAGCATGGATTCTGGCCGTCGCCTCCGCAACGAGTGCCCGTCCCTGCGGGCTGTCTATCACGTCCAGATACTGCCCATTCTCGTAGAGAGCGGACAGTGAGCCATCCATGTTGTGTCTATGTACAGGCCGTTGTTGCTGTCATGTCTTGTCCTGTCGTGTTCGCCTTTGCAGCTTTGGACTTGGAAAAAGTCAACACAGCACGTGACCGGAATCCGATTTTGATTTTTCTTTTACCCACATAATTACCAGACAGATACTATTTGCCCTCTGAAATGCATAGACCTGTCGATTCCAAGACCGAGGCACACGCTATCCGAATTCTAACATGTCGCTGGTACCGCTATTTCTTCATTTCTTGCCCTTTTTCCGTCCAGGCACCACCTTGAAGCCGGCTCCTTGCATGCCCACATCGTTGCTGTCATGACTGCCGCCCTTCCTGGCCACCTCGTTCCAGCCACCGCCAGTGCCTTCGTTGATGGCTGGCAGCTTTTCAATGACACCCTTGTCAGCAAGCTTCTTGCGCCGGACGTACTCCAACCCGAAGTGGTTGCCGTCCATCACCTTGGAGTTGGCGTAGACGGCCTCGGCGATTATTGTACCGTCCAGGGGGAATTCTTCCAGGTCTTGAGCCAGAGAGTCGACTGCGAGATACTCGTATTAGTACAACCAAGTAAAGAAACCAAGATGCTTTTTTTTCACTCACCATCAACGCCACTGTCAATGCCCTTTGTCAGTTGAGCCTGCACCCACTTCTTAAACTCCTCCTGGGCCTCGGTCAAATCATTCTTCTCCAAAGGAGCCGGTCTGGTCGCAGGCCTGGGCGCCGTGGGCTTGACGGCCGAGCTCACCGGCCGCACCTGAGCTGCCGGGCCCGTGGGAATCTTGGCCTTGCCGTTGGCCCCTACCAAGGCCCAGCCCCCGATGGCTGCTGACGTGCCGGCTTGCTGAGACGCCACCGGGGCGCTCATCTTGCCGGCAAGGTTTGCGTAGCTCTTGGCCGTACTGGCTGGAGCACCGGACTGGACAGCAGCCTCCCTGGCCTTTTGCTTGCGCAGCTCCTCCTCACGCTGGATATCAGCCAGCGTCTTCTTTTCGGCCGCACTCGCAGTCGCTGTGATTGCGCTGGCCGTGGCGGCGGGCTTGGCCCATGGCCCGGCAGAAACAGGAGTGGCCGGAGACCCGGAGCCCCACGTGCTGGACATGGGGAGGCCGGGCGTCTGCGTCACGAGTTTCTCGCGTTCCCGGCTGGCAGCCTCCTGTTCGAGCGCCTGTCTCTTTCTGGAAGCCACAGCAACCTCTTCGGCCTTTGCTGCCTTGCGTGCCTCGGCTTCCTGTATTTCCTTGAGGCTGGGGCCCTTTTGCGATTCCAGCCCGGGGTCACGGGCCCACGGTGCGAGAGGCGGGGGCTGCTGCGCCGCCGCAAGCTCCGGCGTATCTTCTGGCTGCTGCATCTCGTACTGCTCCGGAAGATGAGAGCGTGATCGCTGAGCTGTCGGCGCAGCAATATGGCCCGCAGCCGAAGAAGGAAACGGCAGCGGCATATCCGTGCCAGCACCACCACCAGCCTGGGCCTGTTGAAACTGCTCAGCCACTGAGAAATCACCGACGGACTCGTTCGCCGCCAGCCGCAGTTCTGCCTCGGCCAGGGCTGCCTCGGCTGCCGCCTCAGATGCCTCATGCTGGGTCCGCAGCCGATCAAACTCTTCGAGGCGAGCTCTGAAGCCCTCCTCGTCCTCCAAGAGCTGGTCATTGCGAGGCAGTTGCGAGCGTAAGCTGTTGGTGGCTTCTGCCAGCCTGGTCCCAATGGGCTGTGGCGACATTGACCCGACATTGCTTGCGGAGCCGTGAAAACTCGACGCCGATCCGAGGACCTGGTGCTCGGCACCCCATTTCGCTGCCTCGTCGTCCCTGCCGACATCTGCGAGTCCGGCCACACCGCCCACATGAGCTATGCCTGCTGCATCGTACATGGCAGCATCGTACATGGCAGCATCGTACATGGCAGCATCGTACATGGCTGCATTGCCCATGGTGGGCGCGGCCCCGGCCGGGGCTGCTGCCAGCGGCGGCGGCGGGGCCGGCGATGCAATGTTGCCAAAGCTCGGCTGGCTCTGGAGGCTGTGAGCGCTGGCGTGGTGCTGCAGCCCTGGCATCCCCCCCGAGGCGTGGGGCCTGCTGATGTTCATGTTCATGGCCACCTGCTGACGTGACATGAACTCGCGTTGCTGCACCATCATGAACTGCTCCTCCTGCTTGCGCCGCTCCAGATTGTTCTGCTCATCAGCCGTCAGGGTGCGCCCGTACGTGGGGAACACCCCGCTCAGGGGAGGCACCATGCCGCCTGCGGCGGGGGAGAACGGGCCGTTCGTTGTCGGGGGGCCATGAGGAATGCCGATTTGAGGCACCAAGAAGGGCTCCCTCGAGTTGCCTATCCTCCTAATCAATGCGCCGAGGGGCTCAAAATCGGGGTCCTCGACCTTCTTCACCCTCAGGTCCGCCGTGAAGAAGTTGGCCTTGTACCAGTCGTTCATCTCCAGCCCGGTAAAGGGCCCCTGCACCTTGTTGTGCGAGTCGAGGTATACCCACCTCATACGATCGGGCATTACCATCTGACGGACCTGGGCCTGCTGGGTCTCGGACCCGGGCTGCGGAGGACTGAATGGCTGCGTGGCCGGTGCGGCTGCCCCGGCCGCCGCGCTCGCCATGCCGGACTCGGCAGCAGGAAACAAGGGGTTGTTGGTGCTCCGGGACGCATCCGAAGGCGGGAAAAACCCGTCAAAGACGTTTCTGCCCGTCCTTATCGGACTGTCGGTCTCGCGGGCCGGCAAGCCAAAGGCGTTTCGTCCGATGGTGCCCAGCGGGTTGGCCTGCCGAAGGTCAGGCAGCGAGTCCGAGAGACTGTCGTTCTCGGGGGTTTGGACACCGCTCTGGAAGATTGCTTGCATCTTGCTCCGCCCAGACCCTGGCGCGCCTGCCCCGAACACGCCGCCAAAGGCCGAGCCGCTGGGAGACGTCATGTCGAAGATTGACGGGAAGGCATTACCGAAATTGGAGCTGGAGCCACCGCGTTCGGGGCCGGCCGTAGTCGGAGGCGCCCATGCCGTCATGTTGCCGAGCGTGGGATACGCGCGAGGGCCGGTGCTGGAAGTCTGGCTCCGATCTCCGGCATCAAAGGCACCGCCGCCGAAGCCGCGGCTGAGCGCGGCGAAGTCCCTGTCGGCCCCTGCGTTTTCGGCCTCGCTGCTGCCGACACCGCCTCTACGCTCCCCAAGCGGGCTCTGGTACGGGTTGGTAGAAGGGCTGATCGGACCCTCCTCCTGAGCCTGCTGGCCACCTCCGCCACCAAGATCCAAACGTGACATGCCAAAGTCGGCAGGAGACGCCTTGCCGGGGGTATCGACGATTCCGCGCCCCCCGTGTTTGGCTTGGGGCGGGGAGTCAGAAGAGCCTCCCAGAGCCGCACTCCCAACCAAGTTCTCCCCGCCAAACGGGTCGGTATCTGTGCGTGGACGAGCTTTCCACGGCCTTCCTGGGTCCGCCCCGCCTGTGTTTTCGGCCAGCCGGGGTGCCCAGGGGCGCCCGATATCGATGCCGGGCGAGTCCTGGGGCTTTTCAATGCCCAAGGCGTCCTTTGGAATCAGATGAGCAAGCCGGCTCTCTCGGGCCCCACCAACGCGTTTGTCTCCGATGGTCGAATTCGCGGCGGGCAGAGCAAAATTGCCAAAGGAGCCCATTGGAGGAGGAGGACCTGCTGCGGCGGCCGCCGACGTCGATGATGGCGGTATTGGAGATTGCCCAGGTGCAGACGAGGTCCACAGGCTGCTCAGGCTGGAAGGGCCCGTCGTGTTGCTGCGAACAATTCCACCCAGGCCGCTGCGGCCGAACAGTGCACTGCTGCTCTGCGACGACGGCGGCGCGGCATCGTCCTCCATCTCGTCCGGCTCGGCCTCCTTGGCATCCTGCGCCTTGCGATTGTACCAAGGGGACGGGTCATCACGGGAGAATCGCGCGGGAGTCGGGGAAGTCACGTTGCTGAGGCTGCCGAAAGACGAGGTTGCCTCGGTCGTCTCGCGCCTCCTTGTTGTCGTGCCGAGCCGGGCGGCTGATGAGGAGGAGGGTGTCAGGCCGGGACTGGGGTTCACATTTTGCGCTCCTTGCGGTATCTTGCGCCCGTTGGTCGTACCTCCAGCGTGGCTCGCATCTTTGGGCTGGGCCGATTTCATAGTAGAGTTGATGTCATTGGACATGATCTATAGGCGCACACGCACACATGTCAGCTTGCGGCATCAGGCAGGCAAGTCGGGCGAGTCATACTTCCTTCTCTTCAGCCGTGTAGTCCTGGAAGCTGATGGGCAGAGTTTCCCCCGACGCATCCCAGCAGACGTTTGGATCTTGGGTGGTCTGGTATTCGCTCTTGCCCCAGCCCCGCACCGTGTTGCCGTTGGTGGCAGCCGGGTTCCATCCCGGCATGAAGAGCCGCGAGGGGCTGCCGTTGCTTCCACACAGCTTGGCTAATTCCAGCAAATCGTCTTTGGAATAGCGGAGTTCGGCCGCAGAAGACGGGGCAGCCTGGCTGCTGGGAATCGAGTCGACTGCGGGCGACTGCAGGGCATTATCGTTTGGAAGTGCTGGTTGTGTAAACTGGCCGAGGGAGTTTGACGAGGGTCGACGGAAAGTTAGGGTACCGTTAGTTGCGCGCCCCTCCCGTCTCGACCTGGATCAAGGCCGGATCAGAGATTATCAGCAATGTTTCCCCAATGATTCCCCGTGACGGCGCGCGCTAACGCCCGTGATACCAAAAAGGTGAGGGAACCCCCCACGCACGCTCTCCCTACGAGCCATTGTATGGGCATGGCTATTTTCTTTCTTTCTTGTTGCAACTTACCACTCTCCACTGCCTCGGCCGTCATTTCTGCCTCCCCGGCCGGGATTCGCGTTCTGGCCAGCAGCGGCCGAGGCAAAGCTGGACGGCAGATTTGCAGAGTTCATTGTGAAAGTGATGCGCGAGCACGTCTGGTGATGGATTACTTGCTAAACGATATCAAGGTCGAGAGGCGATGAGTCGGGGTCGTCGCGCACAGATGGGGGGGGAGGGAAGGAGCCGAACAAAATCGATGACGAAGCTGTTTGCTTGCGTGATATTTGGAGCAATGTGGGATCAATTGAGGAGGATTTCTGTCGAGATGGAACAAATCGATATGGTATTACCAGACAAAGATATCAGGATAGAGACGTATGCGCACACGGCAACAAGTTATCAAGTCAAACGGTTCTGGTTTGTCGAACAAGTTTTATTTAATAAGGTGTGTTCGAGACGAAATTTACTAAGGTGAAAGTCTGCGAGCAGGAATCTGGCACTGTTGCCGAGACGCACAGTGCCAGACAGGTGGTTGGAGCCAAGGTACAAGGTACAAGGGTACCTGCCTAGTCATCTGGTGCACGGCAGGTACTCCGTACACAGTCAATACCGGGGAAAGTCGCAAGCGTCCTGGTGATCCGAACAATAGCCGTCATTCAGGGCAACTGCCCCTCCGAGGTCCAAGCCAAACCAAACTTTGACGAATTATGATCATGGAAACGTGGCTTTTTACATGACACGTCCTTGTCTTGTTCAAAAAAGATACGCTAAACAGAGATCCACATAGCTCACTTCAATCTGTACATGATCGTTCCCTCGTTAACCTGATAATACCTGCTTGTGCATGATGGATTGCCCCGTGACCCAATCCAGTGTATGTGTGCCGCCAACCTCGTGCTGCTCACCACTTGGCGTCCTTGGTATCGAGGAAGCCCTTGAGGATGCCCACAATCTTGTCCAGGGACTCGAGGTACACCCGCAGGTCCTCCGCCACCCTGGCCTGGTCGGAGCCGAGTTTAACGTAGAAATCCTTGCGGTAGGGAACGGCGCCCATGGCGGCCGAGAAGACGGGCTTGACGAGGAAGCTATGGTGCGGCTTGAGGGTGACGCTGTAGGCGGCTCGGAAGGAATCGGACAGCTCCTCTGTTTCGAGGGCGACGTTCTTGCTGAGGGCAATGCAAGTGAACTCCAAGCCGCTGGAACGACGACGTGTTAGCACGGCGCCTAGGCTCGGATGTTTGGCCGTGCCAGGGACGCGACAAACGTACCGAACCAGCCAGAGCAGGCCTTCGGCGGCCACATGCTTCTTGTCCTTGATCTCGTTGCGTACAAGGTCTTGGAGTGTCATGGAATCAGCAGGGGCAGCCACCAGCCTCTCGCGGATTTTCTGGAACAGCAATGCATGGCCCGATTAGTCAGGGGGTGCACAAGGGACAACCGACAACCGAACGGACCTTGATGTTGCCGAGCATGTCATTCTTGATGGGAGCGAAGCAGACGGAACCGAGTACATCTAAGGTCCAGACACACAACATGTAAGTCCAGGCTCTGAAAGTGGCGACCGGCCGGCCGGCCGAAGACCATACCGAAAATCGTGACCAATGACTCGGCGGCCTCGACGAATTCCGATGTGGAGATGGCATTCTCCCTCTCAGCATCGATGGGCACGTCTACAAAGCTCCGCTTGAAGGTGTTGATGATGGTGCCGCCTTCGGGAATCACTACATTCGAGGCCATTGTCGTCAAAGGTATGAGTAATGATGCGATAAGGTGATGGAAGGGGGAAGTTGAGTGGATTACGTACCTGGTGGGATGCATTATTGTTCTGCTCGACTTCACGTGACCTATTTATATCTCAGTGCCAAGTAGTGCGTTTCGCTTCTATACTAAATTTCGAAGCAGTCAACCATCAATTAGAATGGGACGATGGCGTAGTTGGGAGCGCGTTTGACTGAAGAGCAAGCTCTCCTGTTATCAGAAGGTCACTGGTTCAATCCCGGTTCGTCCCAATTGTTTTCTTTTTTTATTTGCTTTTATCTGCTTGTATTTTCTCTCCTCCCTTTATCATCCATCTTTTATCATCCTTCTTTTTTATATCCTTCCTTCTCCTATCAAGACTCTCGGGCATAAGCTGGTGACTTTTTACTTACTCAGCTCCCAAAGTTGAAGACGTCATCAACTCAAACTCAAATCCAACAATCTCCCCACGGCAACCATGGAGTCAGACTCAGAAACCAATATCCACAGAGACGATATCCAAAGAGAGCACGACGACGACGACGACCTTGATCCCTCGTCGCTCAGATTCTCGCCCGAGGAAGAGGCCGTGCGTGTGCTCCCCAACCCCCCTGTCTCTCTCTCGTGCTAATTCTGACAAAGGCTCTCCTCCAAGAAGCCAACGCCCTCAAAGCGACCGCAAACAAACACTTCGGATCTGGCAACTACACCTCTGCCGTGCAATCGTACAACGCCGCCCTTGAGACATGTCCGACCTATCTCGCGAGCCCGCGCGCCGTGTTGCACAGCAACGTAGCGGCGTGCCACCTCAAGCTTTCGGCGTGGAGAGACGCAGCCGACGCAGCCACCAGGGCGGTTGAGTGTTTGGACGAGGTCCTCCGCGCGGGCAAACATGATGGCGGGGGGGCGACGACGACGACAAAGGAGCCAGACGACGGCCATGCCCCAGTCCGGGCCCAAGACGTGCCGCCGCCTGGGGGAGCGAAACCAGAACCACCGCAAGACTCGGACGAGTTGCGACCCATAAGGATAAAGGCGCTCATGCGCAGAGCCGCAGCGCGTACCGAGCTAGGCGGATGGCAACATCTGGTGGGCGCCGAGGAGGACTATGGGATCCTGGACAGTATGGGCTCAAGCCTGCGAGATGCCGACAAGAGGTTGGTGCAGCGCAGGCTTGCGGAGCTTCCAGCAAGGACTGCGACTGCGCGGGAGAAGGAGATGGGTGAGATGTGGGGCAAGTTGAAAGAAGTGAGTTTGTTTGTTTGTTTGTTCGTTCGTTCGTTCGTTGGGCAAGTCGCTAACGAGACCACAGCTCGGCAATGGGATACTTCGGCCGTTTGGGATGAGCACGGATAACTTCCAGATGGTAAAGGACGACAAGACAGGCGGGTACAGCATGAACTTCAAGCCCGGGGGTTCGGAGTAGCACACAGCGTGGATTGAGGGTAGAATAGAGGGTAGAATAGAAGCTGGTATCACAAAATATATACATAAAGGCATGATGTGATACCCCCCCTGATATCACGTGTAGATGCTCTCTGTGATTTGATTCACCTGCAACCCCTTTTCGGCCATTTCGGCCTTGTTGAGAAAGTCGAGTGGCATCCAAACCAGGTGGCCTTTGATCTGGTCGAGCTTGCTGCGCACGTCCTCTGGTGGTATAAACTGGTCAAAGATGTGACCCGCCTTGACACCCTTGGGCGGCAAGAAGCGGTCGTAGTCCTGGAATGTTTTCACTGCAACAACAGATATTAGCATCAGCACATACACATGCACACACACGAAGCAAGCAGGATGGTGGATAAACATGCCATGGTCATCAGGGTCGGCATGGAACAGGTGCCGGAAAGTGTTCGTGTTTGTGGTTGCGCGCTCCGTCCACATATCCCAGACCTCGTCGCCAAGGGGGTCAATGACGCATTGCCAGTCATCTCCAATGTCCTCCTTGGGGTCGTTCTCGAGGCCCTCGCCAGGAGGCATTGCGTTGACATCCCCGTCAGCGTTGAGTGGCTGGGGCGGCAAGAGACCGAGATGCTCGCGCCAGAGATACCTCCTCAGGGACGAGGCGTGGAGCCCCGCCTGGTACGGCTTCCCGTCCATCGTGGACTGCACCGTGCGCGTATCCTCCATGACAATGCTGAGTTCGCTGTCGTGACAGCCCATCTGGGAGCGGTCGTTGAGGTTGCTCGAGCCGCACACGACGATGCGGTCGTCCACAATCAGGATCTTGCTGTGGATGTATAGTTCCTCCTGGATCCAGTTCTCCACCTCGGTGGAGGGGTCGTCAGAGTCCCAGGTCTCGTCGTTTAGGGAGCCCGTGCCGGCCATTGCGTGGTGCGCAACAGAGTAAGATGCGGCGGCAGCCTGGCTGCCTTTTGGCTTGGCGCTCTCAAACTTGTCCCTGGCCTCGAGCGCTTCCTGGGTCTCTTGGGTCTGCTTGCCCTGCTTCTGGTGGCGCTCCGCGCCCATGTGCTTGTCGCCGGACCTCTCGGTCGGGTCGTAGGTGCCGTGGATGCCCGTGTGCATGAGGTCCTCGGCCTCGGCGCGCTGCACCTGCTGGTACGAGACGCCCGTCTTCTTTTCGGTTTCGGCGATGACTGGGGATGAGTTGAGACGGTCATAAGAGCGGAGGTTGAAGAAGAACAGGTACTTTTTCGGGTCGACGCCTTGCTTCTCGATCTGGCCGAATATAGAGTGCTCGCCACGGCAGATTGACTTGAACTGGTAGTCCATGATGGCCCTGGTCCCGGTGGCTGCGTCTTCGCGCAGATCGCCGGCGAATCCGGGGATTGCGGGGATCAGGATGATGATGCGGAACCTGCGCCCTTCGCGGTCGGCTCTGACGACAGCGTCTACCATGGACCGCCCAATGGTGTTGTGGATGGGATACTGCTGGTCGCCGGTGGTGGTGATGAAGAACTGGTTCTCAATGTAGACATAATGCTGGGCGTTTCTGATGATGTCGCTGTAGGCGTTCTGGATCGAGTGGTCGGTCAGGATGCCGCTCGACCAGTCGGAGCTGGACCGGACTACCTGGCAGTGGACCGTGTCGGTGCCAGTGCCGGTGCCAGTGTCGGTGCCAGGACCACCGCCTGGATTGTTCTCGCCCGCCGGCGGCGGCGGCGTCATGGGCGTCATGGGATGCGTGGTGTAGCCGCCGACGGGATGCTTGGGGCGCTGCACGCCGACGAGGGCCTCGTCCTCATCCCGGCGCCCTTGGAGCTCGATCCATTCGTAGCGCTCATCCCGCTTGTACTTGTCTCTCTTGACGAAATTCCAGCGCAGCACAAAGTGCTCGGCAATGTCGTAGACGGCCGGACCGATGACGCCCATGGCGACATCGTGCCAGGCCATGCGGCCGTACTCGGCCTTGTTGAGCTCGTTTTGTTTCCAGTCGTCGACGTTTTTGAAGTCGAGGACCCTGTTGTTGTTGAAGTCCTGGCCAGGCCACACTTCGTTGGACACGCCTTCGGGGTGGGCGTCTGCCAGGGCGTGGGTGTGCGAGTCCCAGCGTCCGAAGCACAGGTCGAGGCCGCCGATGAAGGCGAGCTTGTAGTCGATGACGATGAACTTTTCGTGGTGGGCCCAGTACTGGGTCATGTCGGCGGCGTTCTCGAGCACGTTGTGGTCCGGATGGCGCATGACGCGGATGTTGCCGTAGCCCGGCGAGCCCTCGGGGCAGAGAGCCTGGAGGGCGTGCTTTGTGTGCTGCGAGTTGCACGTCAGGGCGGCCTGGACCTCGCGGTACACGACGACGTAGATCCTGACACCGGCCTCGGCCCTCCGCTTGAGGACCTGGTCGAGGCGCCATTGCTGGTTGTAATGGGGCGGGCGGCGGAGGAAGAGCTCGGGAGAGAGCCACCAGTCGGCAATGTAGATGGTCTCTTTTGCCTGGTCGAGGGCCATGGAGACGGCCCAGAAGTAGTCGCGGCCGTCGACGTACCACTTGACCGTGTTGCGGTCGCGCTCGGGGAAGTACGAGCAGAAGCGGTGCGACTCGCAGATGGCGGCGCGCTTCTCGTCGCACTCCTTCTCGTGGGCCTCGTCGTGGCGGTGTTGCGGGTTGATCTGGCGCCCAAAGTCAGCTGGGCAGGGCAGCACAGGGCGACGTGGGACGACGACAAGGGCCACGATGCATTACCAGGTTGGCAAACTTTCCCAGCTTGTGTTTGGTGTGAATCAGCTCCACCTTGGCGTCGTGGAGACGTGACTCGTGGAGCTTGTCCTTTATGTGATCGATCTTGTCGGAGAGAGACATGACGGGCAGACAAAAAAGGCACACGACGAGATTGAGAAAGAAAAGCGAGCGCAACAAGAGTCGGAGTCGGTGTTGATATGTATCTTCTGTGCAAGTACGTAAACTGTGCGTCAACGTATCATGTTAGGGCTGGCGAGTCGTCGTACCCAGAAATGACTAGAGCAGGACAAGATGTCATGGTTAGTTGGAAGAGAACGTTCAAGGCAAAAACGACACTTGGGAAAGAGTGAATCCTACGGGTTCGCAGGAACCTGGCTTCTCGTTCGTACCACCCACCATCCGCATCTGAATGCGATATGTTCCATGTCGGATTGGAGCTGAGCCGGAATCTTGATCTTTGGCCGAGTCGTCGCATTTGACGGCGATCGCCGGGGATCGCCGGTGACGTCATTGCTGAGGGTGACGTCACAGTACAAATAAAAATAATACATTCTTGATCAAATAGGTAAAAAAGCCTTGCTTTTGTTGGATCCGCCGATTTGATATATCAGTATAGAGGAGTTGGCACGATACCAAGTTGTACGATGCATGCTTGTGGGAAAGGAACCCCAGGAATGGCATCACGTGGAGATTGCCGATATGGTGGGGGTAAGTTCTTCAATCAAACCACATCCAGTCTCTGTTGAGGCCTTTCTCTTCTGCGCGGTTGAGAATAGGTCGCACGTGATATACGATTATCGCAACGAGGGGAATTTGCAACGAGGGGAAGACGTTTGCAACGAACGAGGGCATCCCAACTTATGATATATACTGGCCCACAACCCACATCTCAAATCACAAAGCACGCAATGACGCCTCGATCCAGGTAAGCAATCCTATTCAGCCATTACTGCCCCCCCACTCATTCCAGCATCCGTGCCCAGCTTCCCGCCCGTCCGGGCCTGCCTCTTCGACATGGACGGCCTGCTCATCGACACAGAAGACCTGTACACGGAATGCATCAACACAGTGCTATCGCGCTACGGCCGCCCCCCGCTGTCCTGGTCGGTCAAGGCGCGGCTGCAGGGCCGGCCCGGCGCCAACGCGACGCGCCTGCTTTACGACTGGGCCAACCTGCCCATCTCATACGAGCTGTACGTAGACGACTACCAGGCCGAGCAAAAGAGGCTGTTCCCGCACACGAAGCCGCTGCCGGGAGTGGAGAAGCTGCTCGCCGACCTGCTCAGCACCGAGGACAAGGACGAAAAGGACGAAAAGGACGAAAAGCACACACCAGACGGCCGCCACAGAGTGCACATCGCGCTCGCCACGAGCTCCAACAAGGCAAACTTCGACATCAAGACGAAGCACCTCGGGCATCTGTTCGCAGCCTTCCCGCCAAACAGGCGCCTGCTGGGCGACGACCCCCGCATACCGGCCGACCGCGGCAAGCCGCACCCGGACATTTACCTTGCGGCGCTCGAGGCGGTGAACGACTCGCTGCCGCGCGGCGAGAAGCCCATCCTGCCGGACGAGTGCTTGGTGTTTGAGGATGCGGTGCCGGGGGTCGAGGCGGGCCGGCGGGCCGGCATGCGCGTGGTCTGGGTGCCTCATGTTGGGCTCCGGGCCGAGTACGAGGGCAGGGAGGCAGAAGTGCTGGCGGGACGGACGGGCGAGGCGGGCGACGTGGAGATGGAAAAGGTTGGCCATCTGAACGACGGCTGGGCCGAGACTTTGGACAGCCTGGTTGCGTTTCCCTATGATAGATATGGCATCGTGATCTCGGGCCGGGTATAGTGAATGTATAAAGAGCACGATAGTTGGAACGTTGGTCTTGCTATTCATTAGGGGTATATATTAATCAGAAATATTAAAAAAGGCATGTCGTCATAAAGGCATGTCTTCATTCACGTCCTCATCACCATCCACGTTATCATCACGTCTTGATCCACGTTCTCATCACGTCTTCATCCCACTTTCATCTTTCTCATCCACTTCCTCATCTTTCTCATCCACTTCCTCATCTTTCTCATCCACTTCCTCATCTTTCTCACCCCACTTCCTCCCACGTCTTCACCTCTCGCGCCTTGCAAGCCCTCTCCAGAAACTTGTTCCATCTCCCTGGCACAGCCGCGTGGAACACCTTGAGGTGCTGCCGAAAGTGATCGGCCCGATAAAACTTCTTGTCCCGGCTGCAGGCTCCAAACACGTGGTCCGTCTTTACGTGGTGCTCCAGATCCCCAAACATGTCGTCGGCGTCGGCTCCGACTCCTCCGGGTCTCTCGAACCCGCGCCCGCAGTAACCGCAAATGTCGTACATGGGCCCGTCCGCCTCGGCCCGCAACGAGTGAAACGCCTCTCGAGGCCCGCCCAACCTCGCGCAGCACCACGAGTCTGGGCGGCGATGGACCGCGTTGATGTGGCGTTCCGCCTCGGCCGCCGTCCTGAACCGCGAATGGCAAGTCGTGCATGGATACGGCTTTTCGTTTTCGTGGTTACTTGGCCGAATCGTCAGCCCAAAAAGTCTTGATTTCAAAGGGGGTACTGTAGGTAAATAAAAACTTACGAGAGCTGCTCCGCTGTCGGGAACTGTTGTGGCTTCTTAGGGCAGCATTTGCAGACCAGCAAAGGGTCGGGCGTTTGGGCCGCCATATGAGCATCGGACTCGAGCGCCATGCTCTGGACGCTGTCCAGGTCCGGTCCCGGGGTCGTGGCGGTGGACAAGGGGGAGGGGGATGTGACGCTGTACAATGATGCCTTGCTTCGTCTGCGATCGGCCATAAGCGCGTCCGGAGGCGGCAGGCTGAGGCGTGTGATGTTGGTGGCTTCGGTGCACTGGGTCCAGAAGCTGTTGAGACTGGCGTCACTGATGCTCGACGTCGAGTACATGGAAAGCGCGCGCGGGCTGCAGGTGTGTGAGTGGTCTTGGATCGCGAGCCCGGACCCGAGGTGGTCGGGTCCATCTGCAATGTAAGCATCAATCATGCGAGTGTCGGTGCCGTCGGTTTCAAAGTCGAGCGACCCGATTTGCAGCAGGTGCCTGAGATACGAGTACGACGTCTTGATGCCCTTTTCCGACCACTTTTCCACCTCAAACACATTGCGGGCCGAGAGGTGATGCAGCTCCGGGACCGACGTCTCCGGCACGACCGAGTCGTCCGTGAGCGCGTATTGCAGCCTGCCTCCGATGAGGGGGTCGTATTGGGCCGACGCGGCTGTGAAGAGGATGGCGGCCAGATGAAGGTACTGCGTGCTGTACAGCGACTCGGCGGGCGGGTCGTCGTAGCCAGGGAAGATGAGTTCCTTCTCGATCTGGAGGAGCACGTGGCGCACGTGGCTCTGGATACAGAGGCTGTAAAAGGTCGATAGCCACCACCGGCGGTCGCGGAGATTCTCCTTCTTGAACATGACGAGCGAGAGCTCGTCAACGTAGGCGGCGAGGTAGGAGCACAAGACCCGGATGGACGTGATGCTGCACTGGTCCGTCGTGCACGTGCTGTGGGCGTCGGGTCCGATGAGATTGGCATTGTGGAGCCGCAGTGTGTCGAGAGAATACCGGAGACAGATGACTGAAAAGATGACAAGCGAGGTGGAGGACTGGTCGGAGGAGGAGGCGTAAGTCGGGATCCGTGAGCTTGGGCAAGACAGCTTGCTTGCTGCTGCTGCGGCTGCTGCTGCTGCTGATGATGATAATGATGATGATGCTCATCACTCACCTTTGCGACCTCTGCCTCGTATGTGCAGGCTGTCTGCAAGAGCGCGATGAATCTCTCGGCCGAGTCTATCTCGAGGAGTGATGCGAGGTCGCGGTTATCGGCCAGCTCCCAGGCGATGCTGGTGATGAGATCGGCACACGTCAACGACTTATCGCGGATGCGGCAGGGCCGGTTCAAGGACACGCTCGAGTTGAATCGCCCACCGGCGATGATGCTGGCAAACGCACCCGCCGCCTCCGGGTTCCCGCGCTGGGCAAGCGACGGTGTCGGGACGTCGTAGGCACCGCACGCCCGGCTGGCGTCCAGCATACGCTGCTCTTCGGCGCGACGCAAATGGTTTGCGGCAATGTCGGGCCAGTTGCACTCGGAAGCACCAAAGCCGGTGCTGGTGCTGTTGAACATGGTCGACCTTGAACCGGGCCTTCTGGACTTGGGGCATAGGCTCTGGCGTGGCATGGCGTCGCTGAGACTGCCGCGCCTGCAGCCGATGACAGGCCACAGAGGAGCGTCCTCGCCGAGATGCGGTGCCGGGCACGACTTGCAGGGGTTTCCGGCATCACACTGGACAAGCGTTTAGCATGTGATTACGGTGTAGTTATGATGTGGTTACGGTGTGGTCGTGCTGTGGTCATGTTGTGGCCATGTTACGAACCTTGCGTTTGATGACCTTGCACCGCCAACAGGCACCGCCAACCTGCTCCAGCACGCGCATCTTGTCGCGGCTGTAGGCGTTCAGCGGACCCTTTCTTCCCCGATGAATGCCCAGCCCCTTGCCGCTGCCGCTAAAGATCTTCCACGTCGACACTCGCTGGCTGATTGAATCTCCGATCTTGCTAGACCGGTCGCGCGGGCGTGCCGCAACACCTGAGCCCGAAGCAGCAGCGGCCGCTGCGGTGACAAAGTCATGGCGGACCGAGGCAAACGTGGCTGGGGCGATGGCGATGGCGGCTGGCGATAGTGAGCCGGTCCTGGAAGAAAATGACGACAGGCCGCTGGAGGTGGAGGTCCGGCTCAGGGCCAGGCTGGATCGTGAACTCGGGTCCGGCGGCTCGAGACCGGGCTGCCTTGGAAGGAACGAGAGGTCCGGCGAGGGAAACGGGGACGACGGCGAGGGAAACGGTGACGACGAGGGAAACGGTGACGACGAGGGAAACGGTGACGACGAGGGAAACGGTGACGACGAGACAAACGGTGACGACGAGACAAACGGTGACGACGAGACAAACGGTGACGACGAGACAAACGGTGACGAGGGGTAGGGGGGTGCCGCGGCAAGAGACAGACGGTGGTGGAGGTGATTGGCCGCGCTGTGGGTGGTGGTGTCAATAACGGCCGGGCCCAGGGGCGATATTCCGGCGGCGATCTGGCCATCCAGCTGACCTGAGGTCACATGGGTTGGGCCTTGGACAGCAGCAGCAGCACCACCACCACCACCACCACCACCACCAGGGACGGCTGGAGGGGCGGCCAGGCCGTCGACTCGGCGTATGCTGGCTCGTCGAAAGACTGCGTCGAAGCTGTAGCTGAGCCGGAACCTCATGGCGAGCAGGTGCAGCACGGCTTCCTTTGTGGGGTCGCAGTTGTCGAAGATCAGCTCGCCCTGGGCGAGGGCGTTGAAGTACCAGAGCAGTACCTGATCGTAGAGTTGCAGCGTGGTGGGGTCGTTGAGGTCTGGTACGAGACGACCGAGGGAGAGCGCTCAGCAATGTTGTCCGAGAGCACGTTACAGAGCAGGGGGGGGGGGAGTGCCAACATACTCAGCGAACTATGGACCTGCGTGGCGGCCTGGGTAGCACTCGTTGGCGGGTTGGGTTTGGAGTTGCTCGTCAGCGGCTCAAAGCACGACCAAGCGTCAGGGGCAGGCGGTTGATGTTGGGAGTCGGTCATGGGCACGAACCCGGCGCCGGCAAAGATAGAGCCGGCCTGCATCTGCACCTGCACCTGCACCATCTCGTCCTCGGCGAACAGACGATCATGGGGCACCACGGGGTCGCTGCTCTCGAGGGCAGCAACAGGCATGCCGGCGGCGTCGGCGTCGTGGTCGTGGTGAAAGCTCGGCAGGTCGGTGGTGGTGGCTGGTATGTCGTTGGGGAGGTCCAGCATGGCGGTCCAGTCGACGTCGACATCGCCATCAACATCGCCATCGCCATCAACATCGCCATCGCCATCAAGCTCAAAATCGAGGTCCATGACTTCATTCGGCCCGTCGTCGACGACTCCTGCAGCCGCAGCCGCAGCCATGGTGGTCATGGTGGTCATGTCCAGCCGCATTCCCGTGGCGGCCATGATGTCTTGGGGGGAGATGGTCCCATTAGGGGCACAAGCAGCGGCCGCAAGACCAGACTCGAAACCTCGGTTTTGCGCCGGCACGGCCGTCATCTCGCTTCCATTGGAGTCCTCCCGGTGACGGCGAATGGCATTGAGCGGCCCAAGCGGCGGCCCCTCAGAGGCCTGCCGGCCGCGCACGTGAAGCGCAGACCCTGCGCAGTCTACCGGCGTCGACACGGCTGTTTGGGAGCGAGCGAGTCAGATGAGAAGGACGAAGAGAAAGGAAAATGAAGAGAAAGGATTGGATACGACGCCAGGTGGTGGTGGATGAACAGGATGGACTTACCCATCAGGCGGGGGGGAGCGCAACAAGTTAATTCACGAGAGTTTCGAGAGTGGGAATTATCCATCACGTTTTTTCCCCATCATTTTTCTGACGTGGTCTTTCCCTTTCCTGGACTTGTTCCAGGTGTAAATACATGTACCTGTACGTACCCGCATACATGTGCAGCGAGGGGTGAGAAAAGAGAAAAGAGAAGAGAAGAGAGAAGAGAGAAGAGAAGAGAAGAGAGGAGATAAGAGAAAAGAAATGAGATAAGAGAAAAGAAAATAAAAGAAAATAAAAGACACAAGACACAAGAAAAGAGGCTTGGGAAGAGGCCTGAAAAGAGGCCTGGAAGGTCTTGGATGTCGTAGATGGCCGAAACACCTGAACCGGGCTCTTCTCGTGGGCTGGCTGCTTTGATTGGCGATGCCTGGCAAGGCAACGAACAGCATGGCTGTGTACTGGCGAGAGTACAGTGCGAGAGTATAAGCCTATTCCCGGAGCTTGGTTCGCAATTGCCTCTCGCCGGTGACTGGATGAGGGGAACGCTGGATGCGATGCATGCAACCATCTGGTCATCCTCAGCTTCTTGTCTCCACCTCACGTGATGGCAGAATACCATGCAGTTCTCGGTGTCATCTTTTTCCTATCGCGATGCGTAATCTCGTGAGAGGAATGCCTAAAGTCTGCCTAGACTAGCCCGCCATTTTGCATCTGCTTGCAATTACTTGCATCTAATCGGCATGGCAGTTTGGTTGGTTGGATAAAAAGGCAACAAAGTTCATGCAGAGGGGTAACTTGGATCTGCCTGGCACGTGCAACATGGATCCCCATAGTCGTGTTCACATCTCTTTCTTTCTTTCTTTCTTTCTTTCTCTTGGCCGGCCTGGCCTGGCCCAGGGGTGGAGGATTATCAGTACAACGGCGAGACTAGACTGGAGAGAGGTGGCGGCCCTTGACGAGACCGGCGACGTCGCTGGACCTGAAGTGGGCCGGCTTGACGGACGGCCCAGTTTAGCTGTCTAATATCAGCCCGTCTCGTCTCCTGCTCAGACACATCCCCGTCCTTTGTCCATCCTTCCGACCAGGCTGGCGCAGCTCTTTTACTCTTGAGAAGTCGCATACTTTACCCAAATCATTAAAGGTGGTGGTGACTTGAACATCTGTCTGCCTTGTCCGTTTATTCTATTTATTTCATATCCATCTCTCTCAATCTATCTCTCTCTCCCTCTCCCTCTCTCTCTTTTCCCTTCTCCTTCTCCTTCTCCTTCCCCCCCATCCTCGTCTTGATCCTCATCATCCTCACCAACGTCATCGAGGCTGTGCTTCTGTCAGCTACGTCCAAGGGTTACATACACCCACACACACTCACACATATCCAAGTGTACGCTTCCCAGTCCCTCCTCACCTTTACGCATACGAACCCGGAATGATTCGACGACCCGGCCCCTACAGGATGGAGTACCAGGTGTATTCTCCTTGGGAGAGTCAGGAGGCAGAGCCTGCCGTCCCCTTCCCTCCGATTGAAGACGACTTCTGGATGAGCTTCATGGATTCTCAGAATCACTTCTCGGCAGGGCTCAGGACGCCCTCGTCGCCATCCGAGCTTCCAGACGGTAAGCCCCGCGTCGAGAAAGACCCCCCATCCCTTCACTAACAACAAGCAGATCATGTATACACTCCCATGACACCACTTGGCGCATCGCCAACCTTTGAGGGTCCCCTTTTCGCGCTTCCCCTCGACTTCAGCAACCCCATCATGGACGTATCGTCTTTCCTAACACCACCTTCGTCCATCACCCACGATGAGCTCCCTGTTTTCATGCCCGCCCACAACAACCACCACCAAAACCACCACCACCAGCAACCACCGACAACGCCGCCAAACTCGCTTGAGCATGAGACCGGCCTTCATGACCCCCCGAGCCCGTTCCTGCCCCGGGCTCCGCCAGCCAAGCGGCCACGAGGGTACGTTGCCCGCCCTCCCAAGGCACTCACTCACTCACTCCTCTCTCTGTGTGCTCTCTAACATGGTGTCCCAGGCGAAGGTCAGCGACCTCTTGCCTCCCCAAGACGTATCGGTGCGACGTCGACGGCTGCGCAGTGAGCTTCACGTCAAGCCGGCGAGACATTGAGCGCCACAAGACGAGCGTCCACGGGCCCCCCGTCCGCCTCGACTGCGGCGAGTCCCTGAGCTACCGGCCGGACAACATTGCTCGCCACCGCAAGAAGTGCGAGACATGCAGGCTGGCACACATGCTCAGGTCCGAGGAGGAGGGCGAGTCCAGGCCTCGCCCGGGGCGGAAGAGAAAGATGCCCCCGACCCCGGGGCGTGAAATGGCGTCGTCACCATGAATAATGACAAGCATAGCGTCGAGCATCTTTGGGCCTTTTTTTTCCTTCGTCTTTTCGTCTTTTTTCTTTCCTTTTCTTCTTTTACTTCTTTCTTGACTCCGGCATATATCATGTCTATCTGGGTGATGGCGAGATCACTCATCTCTGGGGTATCCGTTAGATGACCTTTTTGTTAAACACAACGACAGACATGTAGGCTGCATGTAGCATTTCAAGGCTGGATGGATATCTGGGCGAGCATCTGATATGGCGAGACTCATCACGGAGGGTGTACAGGGACGCAACCTTGATGGTGCGTGTATGAATAAAAGTAAATTGACGTGCACGATCACGATAACAAGCTTTTAAATTAAATAAAAAGCCACCAAGTTAAATATGTCGATATCCACTTGAGTCTGGTGTGGCAGTCCTCCACAGCTGGCAGGGCGCGCACGGCTCACCCCACCTGTCAAGCATCTCGACTAAATGAACAAATGACCAAATAATTTCATCATGACATATCTAATGCTGCTGCCCGCAATGTTGCCGGCCGGAAGCTCCCCAGAACCGTACATACATGCATCTCAGTGCTCATCATGTCCAGCCTATTCACTGCCCTCCTGGCTCCGAACGGCCGTCGCTGGACCCAGCCGCTTGGCCTATTCATAAACAATGTCTTTGTCGAGTCAAGCAGCGGACAAAAGATCACAACCGTCGACCCAGCGTGAGCAATATCATCAACCTTCCCCTCCCCGCAAACTCGTCATGCTCACAACTGCCGCAGGACTGGGCGGGACATCGCCACCGTCGAAGCAGCCGGCCCCGAGGATGTCGACAAGGCAGTCCGCGCCGCCCATGCAGCCATGAGAGAGCCCTCGTGGAGGCTCCTGGCCGCGTCCGACCGCGGCGGCCTGCTTGGCAAGCTCGCGGACCTTCTCGAAAACAAAAAGGACCTGTTCGCCACGATTGAAGCGTGGGACAACGGCAAGACGTACGCCGCCGCCCTCGACGGCGATCTCCCAGAGGCTATCTCGGTGCTCCGCTACTACGGCGGCTGGGCAGACAAGATCCTCGGGCAGACCATACCCACCACGCCTCTCAAGCTGGCCTACACGCTGCGCCAGCCCGTCGGGGTGGTGGCCCAAATCATCCCCTGGAACTTCCCGCTGTCGATGGCGGCGTGGAAGCTCGGCCCCGCTCTTGCGTCGGGATGTGCCGTGGTCCTGAAGCCGGCCGAGCAGACGCCGCTCTCGGCCCTCGTCCTCGGAGCTCTCATCCGCGAGGCCGGCTTTCCTCCGGGCGTGGTCAACATCATCAACGGCGCCGGGCCCGACGTCGGCGACAAGCTGGTGCGCCATCCGCTGGTCAGGAAAGTTGCCTTTACCGGCTCCACCGCCACCGCCTCGGCCGTCATGGCGGCAGCCGCCGCAGACTGCAAGCCGGTGACCATCGAGAGCGGCGGCAAGTCCCCCCTGCTCGTCTTTGACGATGCCGACCTGGACCAGGCCGTCACCTGGAGCCACCATGGCGTCATGGGCAACAGCGGCCAGGTTTGCACAGCGACTTCGAGGATCCTGGTCCAGGACGGCGTGTACGATGACTTTGTGAAAATGTTCATCGAAAGGACGAGGAAAGTGAGCCTCGTGGGCAACCAGTGGGACGCAGCCACGTACCAGGGCCCGCAGGTCTCGCGGCAGCAGTACGACAAGATCCTGGAGTACATTGAGATTGGCAAGCGGGAGGGCGCCACGCTCAGGCTCGGCGGGCACCGCCACCCAGCCACCTCCTCCACCTCGCCCTCCACCCCCTCCTCCTCCGACCAGGGCTTCTTCATCGCCCCCACCGTGTTCACCGAGGTTGCCGACTCGATGCGCATCTCGCGCGAGGAGATCTTTGGGCCCGTCGTCACCATCTCTCGCTTCTCGACCGAGGACGAGGCCGTGACGCGCGCAAACGACTCGGCCTACGGGCTGGCCGCGTCGGTGTTCACGCTCAATATCGAGAGGGCGCACCGCATAGCCGCCGAGCTCGAAGCCGGCATGGTCTGGGTTAACTCGTCGCAAGACTGCGATGCGCACGTCCCGTTTGGCGGCGTGAAGCGCAGCGGAATCGGACGGGAGCTGGGAGAGGCCGGTCTGGAGGCCTACACGCAGATCAAGGCGGTGCACGTGAACCTGGGCACGCGAAGCCCTTGAGATAAATGACTGATTGGACATGAGTGGATAATATGAAAGTGGCATGTCTAGGTTTTTATAGTCCTGTGGAAAAGTATGTGCAATTATTCAGATAAGCTGGTTTTAATGTTGTCACTTTGATCAGGGAATAAGTGCAAGTAAGGTGCAAGTAAAAGCCAAGATGATGGGTAGAAACTTGACGAGGTAGTGTATGTTGGTCTGAGTGATAAAAAGGCGCGAGCTACTCCGAGTCCTCCCCGCTCCCCCCAGACTCGTCGTCGTGCTTGCCTTTTTTCTTTTTCTTCTTGTCCTTCTTGTCCTTGTCCTTGTCCTTATCCTTCTTATCCTTGTCCTTGTCCTTATCCTTATCCTTCTTGTCCTTTTTCTTTTTATCATCCTCTTCGTCATCGTCGTCGTCCTTTTTCTTCTTATCCTTCTTATCCTTCTTATCCTTGTCCTTCTTGTCCTTGTCCTTCTTGTCCTCCTTGGCCTCATCCCCCGGGTATGCCACGCCGTGATCGTGCCCATACCCCAGCGGCACCGCGGGCACAGGGGCCATGGCAGGCCCCCGCCCCGCCTGCGCGACGCCGACGGGGCCGCCTCCGCCGTAATAATCCGCGCTGGCCCCGTGGCCGCTCCGTCCGGCGTCAGGATGGTAGGCGCCGCCGCCGTAGGGATCAGGCGCTGGCGCTGGGGCGCCGCTCCCCGATGGCACCTCCCACTGCGAGATGCCTGTGGCCTGGTTGACAAAGAACCAGCGCTGCTCGGGGGCGGAGAACTGCGCGACCCACCCGTGCGGCAGGGCGGGGGGGATCATGGCGCCGCCAGGCGAGGGCGATGGGGCTGCATGGTATGCGTTGCTGCTGTTGTAGTCGTTGTTGTTGTTATACGGCGGCTGGCCGTGTTGTCCAGGGCCGCCCGTGTAGCCGGAGGGAGCCTGGCCGGAGTAAGAACCGCCTCCTTCCGAGTACCCAAAGTCTTGTTCTACAAGTTATCAGCCGACTCTGGGGGGGGATAGGAGGGGAGCGGACTGCATACTCTGCGAGCTTGAAGCGGCTCCGTGATTGTCGTCATCGTGTTTCTTGTTCTTCTTGTCGCCCTGGTTTAGGGCTGTGCTGAGACCGTCGAGCGTTTTGGCGAGCTTATCGATATCCTTGAGGAACGACATGTTTGTGTGGAGGATGTGAAGAATATGGCGTACGAAGGATGTCAAGGATGTGAAGTTATTGGCGAATCTTTGTTGTATAAACAATGTTGCCCCACCTCCCCACTAATGACACATAACCTGGAATTCCATAGACGTCTGGAATTAATAACACGTAGCAGCGACCACAGGGTATCATAAATCGTCTATCAATCCAGAATTGCTCTTGCGCCACGCTATCTTGCCCATCTCTCCATGCATTTCCAACCCTGGCCTCCATTTCATTATACATATTCCAAGTCACGTCCCGCGCCAGATAATATAACAACACCCAAATGATGTCCGCTGTTCCTGGATCAACTTTCACACCACAGGTCTGAGTCGCCGCGATCGACGAGGGGGCCGGTCCAAAAATCCCATCTTCCCATTGGCCTCCGGGCTCCTGGTGGCCCGCTGAGACCTGCGGGCGGACGAGGCTCTGCCTAGAGACGCCCTGCCTGGAGACGCCGACGTCCTGCCAAGCGAGCGCCGTGCCCTCTTAGATGCCACGTCATTCTCCTTGCCGCCATGCCCCCCTTTATCGGCCGGCAAACGGCATGCCTTTCTCGCCAGTTTCAGCGTACATCGCGCCATGTCCTCCGACTGCGTAGCAGTTTCGGTCTCTGTGGCGACCTCGATGGACTGGTATATCGTGGCCGGCTTGAAAAGCTGCGTATTGGTGACGTTGGTGACGGGCGCGTGCCCTGGGTGGTTGGTTTTTGGTGGAGGAGTTGCCGGCGAGGCGTGCTCGCCGTCGCTCTCGGCTGGCAGCGACTCTGGCGAAAGGTTCAGCTCGGCAGGCGGGGGCAAAACAGGCCATGACGGCGTGCTCTTCTCAGGCAGGTCGGGAGCAGCAGCAGCGCCCCCGTTGGCCGGGAGCGGGCTTGTGGGCGTGCACAGCGTGAGCTCTGGCCGCTCTGGCCGTGGCGGCGGCGACATGCTGGACCGACGTGGCGCGGCGTCAAACATTGTCGCCAGTGGCAGCGGGTTGTTGTCCGTGATGATGGCACGTCGGCGGGCCATGTCTTCGCGGGCTCGTCTCTGCTCGGCCTTGCGTCTGGACGCAGCCTCCCCCTCGGCCTTTTCCCGCCTTGTCCTTCTCTCGGCCAGCGCGCTTGCCGCCTTGCCAAACTCGTCCTCACTCTCGCGCTCATCGAGCCCAAGGGGCAAGTCGGCGAGGACCTCGCCGAGACGCGAGTACGCAGCCAGGCTGCCGCGGCGCCGAGCAAAGTCGGGTTCTGGACGCTTGTCGGTGTTGCTGTTGTTGTTGTTGTTGTTGCTGTTGTTGTTGTTTCCCAGGGGAACACGGCCAGGCTGGGCATCGAGGGCGGCATCCTTGGCCGCCAGATATGCCATCGAGGGGCCCTGGTAGACAGGCTGCTTGGGCGGGCTGGACCCCCGAAGCAGGCCCGTCTTTATCCCAAACTCCTTCTTGATCGCTCGGCTCTTGCGTCGTTTCTTTGGCGATTGCGGGTTTGCGTCGGTGCCGTCGTCGTCGGCGAACCGCACGCGCTTTCCAAGCTTGATGTCGATGGGGAGTCTGGGGCGGCCGCCGACGCCGACGTATACGCGGCCGGGAGCGTAGCCGTCCCGAACGAGCTCGCCGAAGGGGGGGTGGGAGAAGGGCGCCTCGAGGGGCGGCAAGGCCGCAACGTTGTCGGTCGACGATGGTGAAGCGTCAACGGTGTCAATGGTGTCGCTCCTGGGGCCGTCTTCCGAGTCTTGTGCCAGAAAAGGGCTGGGAATGGACACGACACGAGCTACAAGGCCAGCAAGCCGGGCCCACGCGCCGCCAACATCCCACCAGGGGGGAGACGAGAAAGATGTCGATGGGGGAGGAGGTGGTGAGAGACGGATAGGGCTTGGTAGGGGTGATGTCATGATGGTATCGCCGTCATCGTCGACACCAGCGCCCAAGGGGAGGTCCGGGACGGCAAAAGTCACCATGATGGCGGAGAGAGAGAGATCGTGATAACAATAGGACAAGAATGAGAACGTCGCTGGAAAACGGGCGCGACAAGGCCAGAAATTTCAGAGGGATGAAGATGGCTGGATGATTGATGGAACGGTATTGATGACGAAAGCCAGCAGGCAGTGGGATGAATTTTTTCCAAACCAATTGCCTTTGCCTTTGCCTTTGCCCCCACCAGCACGCAAAGGTACTACCAGGCCATTCCCAGCCGCAAATATCTCTCACATTCAATCAGCTTGCAGGAGAAAAATGCCGCAAAATATGAAATGCCATGTTTTTTCTTTCTTTCTTTCTCTATACTGGCAAGCGGCCTGGCGGCTCGGCCCGGCTGACGGGTGATTTTAAAGGGGGGGTTAGACGCGCTAAGCGCCCGTGGTGGGGAACAGCCGCCCAAGGAACCGCGCTGGAGAGATTTCATTATTTCATAGTTCATGTTTTATATTTTATATTTTATATTTTATATTTTATATTTTATATTTTATATTTTATATTTTATATTTTATATTTTATA
>JAOYNU010092358.1:0-46301 GCA_026745395.1 Tympanopsis confertula | reverse complement strand
ATCTTCTAGCCTACTAGTATAATATAACTTAGAATAATTAACGCTCTTTACATATAATAACACACCTATAAGTGAAATCTCACACCTTTTAATATTAGGAAAACCTTAATTAGAAAAGTAAGACGCCGTATACTTTACGAAGAAATATAGGATCGAGATTAGAATAGTCCCCGGCCTCTCCCTAAGGGAAAAAAGGAAAAATCCCGAAGAAATTAGGTAAGGAGGAAGGGTAATTAAATAAATCTCGGTAATAGCTTTTAAGGTTTTTATAAGGAAAAAGAAGAGGGGGGAAGAAGTATAAGTAAATATAGTATCTTTAGTAAATATTACTAAAGTACTAGTACTAAAAACGCTAAGACCGGACTTATTACTAGTCTTACCCCTAAAAATTAAGGAATTCGTATTACTATTCGGAGAAGTAAAGGAAAATACCTTTCCTCTTTATAAGGGGTTAGAAGATTATACTATTCTATTATTAACCGATAAAGAATAGAAAAGAACTCCTAGTTCTTTAGGGACCCTTATATAATATATTAAGGGATAAACTACTAGTACTAAAGAAAATATTATACAAATTACTAGAGAAAGGATTTATTTAGGTTAGTTCTATAAATACGGGGGCTCTAGTCCTATTCGTAAAGAAACTAAAAAAAGGGCTTTATTTCTATATAGACTACCGGGTACTAAATATAATTATAATAAAAGATCGATATCTACTACTACTCTTTTAAGAAATATTATAAATACTAGTAGGGTATAAGTAGTTTTCGAAATTAGATATAATTATAGCTTTCTATAAGATAAGAATACGGGAAAGGGATAAAAAGAAAATAGTATTTCGAACGAGATTTAAGCTCTTCGAATAAATAGTTTACCCGTTTAGGTTTAGTAGTAGGCTAATATCCTTTTAGAAGTATATTAATACTACCCTCGGATAAGATTTAGGAGATTTTACTACTATATTTATAGATAATATACTAATCTATTTAAATAAAACCCGGGAAGAATATATTAAAAAATTAAAAAAAGTACTTATTTTTTTATAAAAAGTAGGCTTACTTTTAGATTTATCTAAATATAAGTTCGTAGTAAAAGAAATTAAATATTTTAAATATATTATTCGTATAGGAGAGGAGGTAAAAATAGACCTAGCGAAAGTAGAAGTTATCCGAGCTTAAATAATACTAGTATTTATACGAGGAGTTAGGGGATTCTTCGGATTCGTTAACTTTTATTATACTTTTTTACTATATTATTTAGAATTAATAAGGCTACTAATAGAGTTTATAAGGAAAAGAGAGTATTTTATATAAATTAAATAAAAAATAAAGCCTTCGAGTACCTAAAAGACTAATTCTATAAGGCCCCGGTACTAGCCTAATAGGATCTAGAATAAAAAATTATACTAGAAGTAGACTACTTTAGGTATACTTATAGGGGTATATTATCTTAAATCGATCCGGAATTATAGTAATTATACCCGGTAGTATACTATAATAAGAAACTAGCCCTAGCGGAATATAATTATAAGATCGGGGATAAAAAATACTACTTATTATCTACTACTTAAAGGAATAGAAAATAGAACTTCGAAGTATCTCGGAAAAGTTTATAATTCTTATTAATTATATAAATCTAATTAAATAGATAAAGAAAAAAATATTAATTAAAAAGTAAATATATTAATAAAAACTTCTTTTTAAATTCTAATTTTAAATAGATTTCTAGCCGGGACCGGATAATATCTAGGCTAATACTTTATTTAGATAAGAGTAGGACGAATTAATTTAAAATAACTTTAAGTAATTAGAGAGGCTTATTATAATAATTAAAGAAAAGTAGATCGGGTATATAAGTACTATTCTTTTTATATTCTTTACTCTTATAAGGATAGTAGTTCTAATATATCTAACGGATTTATCCTTTAGAATAAGAATATTCCCTAAAAATAAAAATTTAATAAGACTATAGAATAAGGCGATTTCTAAGGATTTTAGTACGAAAAACTAGTCGAAGTAGTAAAAAGATAGGCTCGAAAACTCCCCGGAATAGATCCCTTTACTTAAAAAGTATAGCTAATATCGATTAGTAAATATATAATAAGAACTTAAAAAGAGCTTAGGTTTAGATCTAAGATCTAGCCTCTTTAGTAAGAACCTCTTAGGACGGCTATCCTCTAGAAAATATACGAAATACCGGAATCTAAATATTTAAAAAGAAATAAATTAGTAACTTACTTAATTAAGAACTAGTTCTAGCTGAGTAGTAATTTATAGATAAAGTAATTCTAGAAGAACTATTACTAATACCGATATTTAAAAAATTAAAAAGAAAAGATTATTACTCTTTCTACTTATAATAAAATACTTTTAATTAGAATTATTAATTAATTTTATAATATACTTTTTTATAAAGAGGAAAAGAAATACTACGAATATTATAATAATAGTAGATTATTTATCGAAAAGTATATAACTAGAGCTTATAACTAGTACTAAAGTAGAGATAGTTACGAAAAGATTTTTCTACTATTAGTAGTACTATTATAGTATACTTTAAATTATAATATCGGATAAAAATCCCTAATAGGAAAGCTTATTCTAGAAATACCTTTATAAGCTAATAAAGGTTAAATTAGGAATATCTTCTACTTACTACTTTTAATTAAATAAAGGTCTAGAGTAGGCGAATTAGGATATCTAATAATATTTATAAATATTTATTAATTAAACTTAAAACGACTAGGAAGATTACCTACTAGTATATATAGTAGTAATTAATAATTATATATTAGTTTTAGTAGGAATAACCCTTTTCTTAATTATATACGGATACTATTAAAAATAAATTAAAATTCCTCTTACCCTAGTAATAGGGGAGTATTAGATATAGGAGTAAAAAGCTCGGGCTTTTATAAAACGAAGTAAAAAGCTCTCCTAATTCTTATAAGTAAAAATAAGTATATCGTAGTAAGAGTAAGAAATATAAATAAATAGGAAGTATACCCTAGTAGAAAAATTTAAAAAAGGAGACTAAGTATAGGTATTATTAAAGAATTCTTCTATAAATAGGCTAAATCGGAAACTATTTTAGAGATAAAACTAGTATAGAATCTTATAAGTTATAGATCCGTATAATATCTAACTCGAAATAATAGGGTACTACCTAATTTTCTATATAGATTAATTAAGAAAAGATCTTTAAGACCTATTACTATTATAGAAGCTAGAGGACTAAAAAACCCTACTTTTATTATAAGCTAAAAGGGAGTAGGAAGAAGAATTCGAGATAAAGAAGATCCTAATTATAGGAGAAAAAAAACTCTATAGGAAAAGATAGACCTAGAAGTATACTTTAGTAAAGTAAATAAGATATTTAGAATTTATATAAGAACCCTAAGAGGAAGTAGATTATTTACGAGTATAGAAAGAGTTTATAGAGTTATAAGTATTAATCTAAAGTATAGTAATTTAAAACTAGCCCTAAAGTACTTTAATTAATTATTCTTAAGGAGTCGTATAGGAGGAGAGGACTAATAATTCGGACTTATTATCGGAATTATCTTCTACTACTATAGGCTTAGTCTCTCGTCTTTTTCCCTTTTTTTTAATTATTCTTCTTCGCTTAGTCCTTATAGCTCTAGTTCTCCCTCGTCTTTTTCTTCTTCCCCTAGCCCCCTTTAAGATAGGAGTAGGGGTAGGGTTAGATTATAGAGTCCTCGTTAGAACGATAACCTATCGTAAAGTATACTTTATTTCCTAGGAAATTCTACTAAACGGAGAGTTCTAATCTTAGAATACAAAAAAGAAGGACTTAGAAGAGTTCTAAAAAACTAAGAGGGGTTCTAGGAAGTTCGTAAAGTTTAAAAAAAGCCTAGAAATTATCTAGGGCTTTTCGTAGAGAGTCTAGGGGCCTAGATATCGTCTAGGACTTTTTCTAGAGGTTTTAGGGGCCTAGATATCGTCTAAAGCTTTTTAAAATTCTTAAAAGAGTTTAGAATAATATAACGGTCTACGTAAGAGGTAAACCTTTTTATATAGAATAAGATTATATTCTAAATTAAAGAGAAGAGAAAGAAGAAAAAGACCTTATAAGAGGCGTAGGGTTCTTTATATATAGCGAAAAACCCCTAAGGGGTCCGGAGAAATCCGTATAGTTCTATAAGCCTAGACCTAGGTCTAAATTCGATAGAAAAAGGTAGTAGTATATCTTAATACCTAAAGATACGGTATTTTAATAGTATCTTATACTATCGGAAGACTAATAAAAAACTAGTACTTAAGTATAAGGTTTCCCTATACTAGGGTTCTAGAATATACTACTATTAATTACTAGTTTAATAGTTAAGCTATTAAGTCGAAAATAAGTTTTTTAAAATACTTAAATTCTCCTAGTTCTAGAGGTAGTATTTTCTTATTAATCTAACTAGTATTTATAGAGTTAGACGGCGGCGAAGATAGCGGGGTATTAGATAATATTAAAAAGGTTACGTAATTAATAACTAATCTAGGTATAGGGCTACGTATAGTTTAGCGAGGGCGTGGCCGAGGCTTTTAGAAGGGTCTTAACCCTTTACAAAACTAGTTTGTTGTGAATAGGGCGGTTACGCCTACACGCATGTGTATCTATCGCATCAGTAACGTTATATTAGGTCGAGAATATAATTATTAGAAAGCTTATATTCTTCCGATTCTAGGCGTACGAGGCGTTTCTCGATCCGATTTACTTTTGTAGAACTAGAGGGCGGCGAAGGTTCGGGGTGGTCTTAACCCTTTACAGGGGATGAATCAGGGTCAGGTGGGGCAGGCGTATAGAAAGGATTATTGTAGATTGGTAATAGAGGGTTATAATTTTGACTCAATCTCGGTATTCTGCAAGGACGGCCAGGATTCAACAAAATCACCAAGTATGATTTCATTCACTTGCCGTAGTCCAGCTGTGCCAGCAACCTCGTTAGGGCGAAAGGCCTGTTTGCCCCGACTCACTACAAAGTATTTCATATACCTGAGCCAATCTATAGGCCATACATTATCCCCCGCCTCCTCTCTCCCTCTTGTAAAAACAACCAAGTTCTACCAATCCAGGCTATCTGGGTCTCCACTACCACAAGCATCTTCTCCCTTGGTCCAATCGTAAAGCCCTCCACGTTCCAGGAAGGCATCCTCGTCCCAGAAGACGCTTGCCAGGGCCTCCTGCACGCCTACCTCGACGATTGGGGCCGACGGCTGCTTTCCCGTGCGGTCCAGGAACCTCAGATACTCGTCAAGTATCAAGTAGGATCTTGCCATGAGACGGTTGGGTTCGGGAACGAGGCATGGCTGCGCGGCGTGGCGACGGCAAAAGGCGTCAAACTCATCATCCGAGATTGTGAATTTGCCACCGTCTCGGAGGGCGGTGGAAGATGGCGAGGTTGATCGGTCGTTCTCGCCCGCAACTATCAAGACCTGGAAGCACTTCCAACGAAAGGGCTTCAAGTTGGAGATGTGCATGTTCATATCCTCCAGATGGTTCAGCCGGCACACGACGGTATTAAGCTTGAACGCAATATTGTACCGCGCGCACCAGGCGGCGATGTCGTATAGTTTGCTGATTTGATCGCCGGACCCACGACCAATCTCAATATTCGTAGCCTCGTCGAACGAGTCGCAGCTCACGGCAAGAATATCGATACTACGCGCATTCCTGCGCAAAAAGTCTTCGCGTACCAGGCTGCCGTTTGTGACGATGGACACAGACTCGAGACGGAGCGTCTGCTTGCAGTAGTGGAGCATTTCCTCGAGGAATTTGGGGTAGAGGAAGGGTTCCCCGCCGGCAAAGTTGATCTTGCGCATACCAGCGTCCCGCAGGAGGCGAAGCCCTTGCTTTGCCCGCGCAGGATTCTCCTTGTAGGATGTGGTGGCCGTGTGGAAGCAGAAGCCGCACGTCTTGTTGCACTTGCGCGTAAAATGGTAGTTCACGGATACGGGGATGTTTTTCCCGCGGTTATAGGTCCCACGAGATAGGGTGAGTCGGATGGCGTAGGCCAGGAGGCCCCCCATGAGGACAATCAGGCAGGTGGCCGGATTCATTGCCTTGGACGTTGGAGGATGCTGGGTTATCTGGATTGGGGATTCTTGATCGGAACAGATCGGATACCCTGTCAAGGATTGTTAGTCACTGGGGTGACTGACTGCCCGAGGCACCAGAGTAAGGGAAAGGGCTCCTACTTATAGACGGACTGGCGAGCACTTTGGGCGCGTTGGGAAAGTATCGCCTCATTTACATGTTACAGCTGGCTCGGGCGCCCCTGAGTGGCGGCATTGGAGGAGGCCTTCCAGTGATGCTCCCGTGAGGTGGTCCCGTCAGCCCAGTACAAAGGATAAGTGCATAAACGAACCAATCTTTTGCCCGGATTTGAGCTGTGGAGGGCCTCCAGATATCGGGAGAAGAACTCACGTACTGTTTGCCAGTTGATAGGCTCGCGCGCAGTACAAGTACAGTGTACACTTGGCTCTACAAAAAAGAGTGCGTCTCTGAGTCCCGGACGTTGAGCGGCAAACACCCTTTGAGTCGTCATTACCAGACCAATTCTCCACCGTCCCTATAACGAATACCCTCTGCTGCCCTTGACACAAAGCACAGCACCCTGTGGTCTATATAATCAGTCAACGCGGCAGCAACGCGTCGGGCATGGAGGTGGCCAGACGAGACGTTGTATTCGTCATCGGTATGCATTGTATTCGCTCGAACCAGTGAATGCGGGCACTGATCCGTGGTGTGGAACAGGTGCTCCAGGAGCAGGCAAGGGCACGCTGTGCAAGCGATTGGCCCAAGCCTCTGGCCTTGAGCATCTCTCGGTCGGTGATCTGCTCCGACAAGTCACCTCATCGCAGGCTTCCGGGGTCGATACCATCAACGAGATCCGTGGATATATCCGTCGCGCGGAGCTCCTGCCCTCGTATTTACTGTTCCCGATACTGGAGCCGGAGCTCCTTGGTGATCTGGCATCGTCCGAAAAATCTGTTCGCCGCTTTCCAATGCTGCTTGACGGTTTTCCGCGCGACTTGCAGCAGTGTAAGCAATTCGAGGAAGTTGTACGTTCCTTCTCTTACACGATTCGGCCATCTCATCATCAAGGACTTGGACTGACCTGCTCAGTTCGGTCGTCCTGCACTGGTTTTATTCTTCGATTGTCCTCGCGCACTGGCCGAGCAGCGTGTGGTGTCCAGGAATGCCGGCCGGCCAGGCGATAACCTCGAAATTTTTGACAAGCGTTATCAGGAGTTTGAGAACCTGAATCCGCCCATCATCGAGTATTACAACGAACAAGGAAATCTGATAATGGCAAGCCACACTCCACGATGTTGAAGCGTACGACAAAATATATAATCGCGCCGCTGACAACATTGTTACAGGTCGATACCAGTGAAGAAACAAGCCGTTCGTGGGAGAAGCTTTGCAGAGAGCTGCAGGCAAGCACCGTGTGGACGGCACTCAGGACTCGTATGTAATGTAGAGAGGGACAATCTTTGTCTTTTTCCTTGATTTTTGTCCTCGCCAAAACCATTCCGGCCTTGGTATCCAGCCAGGAAGTGAGTGTGCGCTTGTATATATATTATCGAGGAGAACGGCCGTTTATCTTGTCGAAGTACGCCGTCAGCTTTCCCACGGGGACACCTGGCGTGAATGCCCATGCGTAGTGTTTCATAAATGCGGTGATTCTATCATCCATCTCTTGCATGGCGCCTTGCTTCTCCTCCTCGTGCCGCGCTTCATCGGACTCGTCAAGAGCAAGCACTTGCTGCAGCTCAATTTCACCCACCTCGTGACCAAAGTCCATGGCGTCAAGGACAATATGAAAGTCGTTATCGGCAGCCCAGGTTTCGCGGCTGGTCACAAACGACGCTATGGTCTGGAGGCCAAAGTTTTTGTCGCCATCGGCCCTCGCGGCAGCCCCCATGATATTTCTGACGCACCCCGCAACGGCCGCCTCGCCCGATATCTCTTCGAAGCGGGAATTATTATAGGTGCCTCCCTGCTTGATCTTGGCCTCCCACTCCCCGTTGCGCTTGCGCACCCACGCCCCCATGGCCGAGAGCTGGCGGGCCGGAGTATCAAAGTAGGCGTCGCTGATTGTCCGGGTCGGAAGCCGCGTCAGGCTTTTGAAGGCTGGAGTACCGGCGTACTGGGTCAACTCGCGGACCGCCAAGGACCGGAACTTTCTTTCCACTTCCAGGACGCACTGACGGGCCATGGCTGCATCGAGTGGGGGCGAGAAATACGAGAGAACCTTGTTTGAATCCTTGCTTGAGCAGAATAAGGCGCATACCGGTCAGTGATTGTCAAGGTCGATGGCTTGATTGAGCGAGTTGTTGCTGGCACACCCCACAAGAGGCTATGGGCCAAGAAGGTTTGTTTCGTATGTCACGGCCAAAGTGGTGGCAGCTGTGGGCGGCTGCCGATTCCTCGATTCCAGGGCCATCTCATATTAGCTACATGTTTGAAAAGAAGCTATCTATTCGGGCACCCCTGTAGATTTATCCGGGTATCCATATAAGTTGTCAATACTACTAAACTAGTAGTAGAATTTACTCCTCTAAGGTTTAAAATAACCTAATAAATCGTAAAAAATCGGTAATAATCTCGAAAAACGTAGATAAGGCTTATAAAATACTATATTTATATATACTATATTTATATACGTTTTTTTAGGATTTTTACGATTTTTATAAGGCTTTTTTAATTATTATATAGAATTAATAGTTTTATAACGCCTACTTAAGGTACGTTTTTACCCCGCGATATATTCGATATAGAACTATTAGTTCTACTATATATTTAAAAAAGCCTAATAAATATCGTAGAAATCGTATAAATATATATATATATATATATAAGTCTTATATATAAATATAGGGTTTTATAAGCCTAATATACGTTTTTCGAGATTTTTACCGATTTTTTACGATTTATTAGGTTATTTTAAACCTTAGAGGGGTAAAATCTACTACTACTAGATTAGTAGTATCGATAACTTACATAGATACCCGGATAAATCTACAGGGGTGCCCGAATAGATAGCTTCATAAATATCCCTTCTTATAGAAGTATTCTAGGTTTTATAATATATAATAATTATTAAAAAAAATTTATATAGTTCTATATACTATTTAGTAATTCTAGTAATAATTAAGAAGAGCTTTTTATGATAAATTAAGTAATTCTACTTAGTTAGCGATATTTTATATAAAAAAACTAATAAAACGCTATCGAGTATTATATTATTAAATTAGTATTTTCCGATAGCGAATTTAATTATTCAAATAGTATTTTTTTTATAAACTAATAAAAAACTTTACTAATTTATTAAAATCCTATCTAAATTTATAGTAGTAGTTAGAAAAACTAATAAATCCCCTTATACCTCTTATACTCGTAATAGCTTCTTATTCGTAAATAGTAGTAATTTTAGTAGGATCTATTAATATATTTTCTTTAATTATAATAATTAAATTAAAATATTTAATACTTTTAATATCGAATTTATATTCTAAGATATCTAAGTATAAATTAGCTTTTTCGAGATATAATAATACTTTTTTTACTTAAATCCTATACTTTTCGAAAATACTATCCGTATAAATAAAGATATTATTTATATAAGCTAAGATATAATAGTTAAGAAGATTATAAAGAACTTAATTTATAAAATATTAGAATATAGAAAAACTATTTATAAGACTAAAAAAGGTAATAACTTATTCGAATAAACTATAGTATATATAAAAAGCCGTTTTCTAGATATTTTTATTTATTATCCGGATTCGATAAAATATCCTATATTTATATCGAGTTTTATATATTATTTAGCTATTCTAATTTAATATAAGGTTTTCTCGATTAGTAGTAAAAAGTAATAATCGTACTTCGTAAGGCTATTTAGAGCCTTATAGTTAATATAGAATCGTAACCTTTTACTAGGTTTATAGGCGAATAGTATAAGGGTAGTAGTAGCTAATTACTTAGTATAGATAAACCCTTTTTTAAGTAAATTTATAAAAGTCTTTTATAATACGAGAAGTATATCTCGTAATATACTATCTAAAAGTTTTTATAATACTTTTAGGTCTTTTTATTAGTTCTTTTAACTAAATTAATACTTATATCTAAGTCGTTTTAATAAAGTAGTAGTTCTTCTTAATTATATATAAAAATATCCTAGAATTAAGTATATTAAAGTAATAAGTATTTAAAATTTTATTCTAGTATTAATATTTTTTATTCTCGAGAATATATTTAATATTTTTTAAGTTTATAGTAAAGATTTTAGAAGTTTATAGATATTATTTTTTTCGTATATTTAATTTTAATAATTATAATAATTATAATTACTAATTTAATATTATAAATAAGTTCTTTAGAGTAATAAATAATAATTTTAGTAATTAAAATAAAAATAGTATTAGTTAATTTATTATAAATAACCCTATTTTCCGTAAATTATAAGAGCCCTAATATTAAGTCTTAATTTACTTTTACTATATAATAAGTATATTAGTAGTACTAGTAATAGTTTTTAATATTTATTTTAAAGTAAATTATTTTATTTATAATTCTAGTAATTCTAGTAATTCTTTTTAATATTCTAAATTCTATTTTAAAATATAGAAAATTTAAATAGTTAATTTAATTTATTACTAATTAAAATACTATAAGAATAGTTTAAATTAAATAAGTATTTCGTATAACTTATCCGATTAATTATAATATCTATTTTAAATAAAAATAAATTTATATTTTAGGTTTTTTTTAGTACTTTTAGTATTCTAATTAAAAGATTTTATACTTTTATAAATAATTTAGTATAAATATAATTAATTTTCTAGTTCTTTAATAGTAGTATTAAAAATAAGTTTAATATAAATAATAGTAATTTTAATAAATATTTTCCTATTTTTCTAAAATATATTTAAAAAATAGAAAATAATAGTATAACTTATATATCTATATTAGAAGTAAATATTAGTTATTTATCGGTATAATATTTCCTCTTATATTATTTATTTCGAGTACTTTTATAATACTAAAAGTCCGAAAAAAGCCTAAACTAATAAAGTATTTATTTAAATTCGGTATATTCTTATAAGTATATTAAGTAAGGGTTTATATAAGAGTAAAATTTAAATCGATATCTATATAATTATAAAATAAAAGAGTAGTAAAAATAGTAATAGTAGTACTACTATAAGTAAAAAATAGTAAATATAGCGTAATATAAATAGTAGAAAAGGCTTTTAATATCTATAAATTAATTTAAATATAATATAGTATTAGACTTATTTTATAAGTATATTTTTAATAATTTTACTAATAATAGTACTTCGAATTAATTAATTTATAATATAATAGAAGTTATTAATTTTAATAGTTTTAGCTTATTCTAATTTATTAATTTCTATTAATAGGTATTCGAATTTAGTATAATAAGTATCGAAATCCGAAGTTCTTTAATTTAAATTAGTTTATTTAATATAAGTAGTATATTTATAGTTTAAATTAATATATAAATAGTTTAAATAAATCTAGATATTTAAAAATAAAAGTATTTCTTTTTTAAATTTAGTATTAATAAAAAAGTATAATTTTTATAAATTAAGTTTTTTAAAATTATAAAAAGAATAGTAATTTAATTAGAAATATTACTAAATACTTTTATATTAATTCGAAGTTTTATACGAGTTTTATTTTATTAATTTCGATATTTTAATTTAGAATTATTATACTCAGCGAGTAAAAGTAAATAAGTATATTTTTTTAATTTAATAAATATAAGTAGTAAAATAAAAAATATTAGAGAAAAAAGTATAGAAATAAATAAATCTAGTAATTTTAGTAATCCTACGAGTAATTTAATAGTTATTATAATATTTTTTTAATATAAGTATTATCGGGGCCTACTATAGAAATAATAGGTATTTATAAATAGTATTAAATATATAAATCGCCTATTAGAAGCTCTTATTAACTTAGTATTAATTAATTTATAATACGAGGAATTAAAAATATAAATCGCCTAAATAGAAACTTAAATAACTTAAGTAAAAACTTAAATAATTTAATTAGAGGTATATAGATTATTTAATTTAGAAATATATAAAGTATTTAAATTAATTAATTTATTTATAATAAGGAATAAAACTTTAGAAGAAGTTAAATTATTAATTTAAAAGCTAATAAAAACTTAAGAAAAGTAATTTAATTAATTATTAATAGTAATATACTATAAATAGTAGTTTAAAGTATCGATAGACTTTTATTAATTAGATAATAAGAGTAAGCTAAAACGAAGCTCTCGTAGGATCTAAAGTAGGGCTTCCTAGCTCGTAACGTAGTCACGTAGCTATAATACGACTTCTTAGGTCTAACGGGTCTTACCCTATAATATTATATAAATACTACTCGAAACTCGTACCTCTTAATATAGATCTAATATCTCGAAAAAGTATAATAATTAGCCGAATTATCTTTAAATAATTTTAAGATAATTTTCTAAGCCTTATTAGGTATAGCTAGTACTTTATATAATATAATACCCTATTTTATTATATAAATATAGTATAAATATAGCTTTAGGGGTAGATAAAAAAATATATACCGGATATAGTAATAATATTAGATTTACTAATATTTATTTATAGCTACTAAGTCGTAAGAGATATTTTCCGGGGAACTTATAGATAATATTCTTATATTAATTAAGCGGTATTTATAGGCTATTATTAATAGTAATAGCTAATATACGAAATAGTAACTAGATATACTATCTATTTAGACCTTCTACTTTTATCTTATACTAATTATATAGTAATTAGATCGAAACTAGTAAAATTATAATTAATTAAAATCTATAGGTCTTATTTATAGGTAAATTTAGGGTAGGGATCGCTTTACGTGTCTCCTAACTATATATAAGTAAAATTAAAATAATTATTAATAAGAATATAGTATAGTAATTAATACTTATAAATATAGTAATAATTATTAATATTATTTATATTTATATTATCTCGGGAAGGATCTAGTATTATAAAAAAGGTAAATTTATAAATAAAGAGGTTTATATTTTTAATAAATTTATTATAGTTTATATTTAAAAAATCAGCGAATAATAATTTTAAGTACTAGTAAAATAATTTAAGAAAAATAACGATACGATTATCATATCTCTAGTAAAATTAGATCTTAAAAAAGAGCTATAAATAAGGTTTACCTAGGGTAAAGTGTATAACGGGTATAACTAGTATAATTAATCCGGCTATACTAAGCTATATCTAGATCTAGATACTACCTAAGGAGGCTTAGGCTAATAGTTAGCTAAATATAGTATATAAAAAGAATAAAGTATATACTAGTATAATACCGGTTACTGAGCTTCAAAGACAGAGGGTATCACGTCTTACTGTATTTTTTTATCGTAGTATAGCTCGGATAAGTTTAAAATCTATCTGGCTATACGAATCTTTAATTATAAATATACTAGTATAACTATACTCTTTTATTAATAAAATATACGAAGGTGCCGTTTAAAACTATCGCTCCCCCTCTATCGTTAAGATCGTGCTTAATAGCTGGCTTATAGTACGAATAAGCTAGTATAGTATATTCTATATTAATATAGTAATTATCTAAGCTATTACCTTACTATCTATAGGGGTAATCGAATTTTATATAGTAATAAAAGCACTATATTAGCTAATATACAGCTAATACAGCTATTAAGCACAAACTATATAACCGGGGGGGGGCGATAGTTTTACACGGCACCTCCGTACTATAATAAACTATTTAAGATTTAAGATTTTCCCTACTTTAGTATACTTATAATAATTTTTAGAAATAATAAATTATAAAATTACTAGAAAGTTTTATAAGTTAATATAGTAATTTATAATAAAAAGATAATATATATTAATCGACTAGTAAGATATTAAAAGCCAGGGGTAGTATTATACCTATAAGTAGTCTTATAACGGTCTACGTAAGAGGTGAACCTTTTTACGTAGAATAAGATTATATTCTAAACTAAAGAAAAGAAGAAGAAGAAGATGGTCCAACGAGAGGCGTAGGGTTCTTTATATATAGCGAGGGGCCTTTAAAGGCCCGGAGGAGTCCGTATAGTTCTATAAGCCTAGACCTAGGTCTAAATCCGATAAAAGAGGCTAGTTATATATTTTAATATTCAAGTAAAAGGTATTTAAATAATAGTTATAATATCGAAAAATAAGTAAGAAATTAGTACTTAAATAAAGGGTTTTTCTATACTAGGGTTCTAGAATACGCTACCGTAGACTATAGGCTAGATAATTAAGCTATCGAGTCGAAAATAGGTTCGTTAAAGAGCCTAAATTCTTCTAGTTCTAGGGGTAGTATCTTTTTACTAATCTAACTAGTATTTATAGAGTTAGAAGTTAGACGGAGGCGAAGATATCGGAGTACCGGATAATATTAAAAGGGTTATATAACTAATAACTAATCTACGTATAGGGCTACGTACGATTAGCGAGGATATAGCCGAGGCTTCGGAAAGGTCTTAACCTTTTTATTAGCTATTCTCTCCCCCTTTTTCCTAGGGTTTTCGTAAACTATAGAATTTCTAAAAGACTAGATTTATAGACTTCTAGGGCTTCGGTATCTATAAAGTCTTTTAGGGGTTTTTAGTAAATTCTATATATCTTTTCTATTTAATTAGAATATTAAAATAGCGATTTCTAGAATTATAGTACTATAGGATTTTTTTCTATAACCTACTCCTTTTCTATATAGTTATTAGATACTTCTAATAATTAGATAAAAGGTAAGTCTAAATAAGTTATATTTAAATAATAAGTAGGTCTTCTAAGATTTAATATATAAGATCTATATAAAAAATAAAGTAGATTCTAGGGGGGGTATTTAGCTATATAGCGTAAGATCCTACTAAATATATAACTTTATATAGTATAGATAACTTATCTAATTTCTTCGAATATCTAATAGCTCTAATATTCTTTAAATATAGAAGAACTCTATCTCCTATTTTATAGGATTCCGAGGCCTATTATAACTAATTCGCGTATTTCTTTTAGGTTTCTTAGGTATCTACTACTACTACTACTACTACTAGATTATAGTAGTCTTTTAGTTTTCTAACTTACTTATATCCCTTTTTAGCCGGGGATATAGAAGATCTATTAAAAGACTTTATATTAGGTTTTATAGTCTTAAAATAGTATCCGTAGTTTATAAAGAATAAGGAGAATCTAGTAAATATAAATTACTAGTTACTAAAAGTAAATATTATACTAGGTAATAATATATTTTAATTATTTTAGTTAAATAAGTAGAATATTTATAAATAAACCTCTAATTCTATATTTAAATATTCCGTAGAGCTTTCGGTCTAAGGATAAAAATCTATAGATAAATACTACTAAATTCCTAAAGACTAGTAGACTTCTTTCTAGAATAAGCTAATAAATTAAAATCCTTTATCTAAAATTATAGTATAAAGAAGTCTATAATATATAAATATATATTATAAGAAGTCGTAGGCGATATCCGGGGGTTTTAATATTTTTATTAGTATAAATATAGGGTTTTTCGTATATCTATTTATAAGAATTAATATAGTAGACCTATTAGGGGTTTTAAAGAGGTATACTATAAAATCTAAAGATAACTCTTATTATAAATATCCTAGAATAGGTAAGGGTTTTAGAAAACCCTTTTTCTAATCTCTTTAGACTTTATTTTACGAATAGATCTAGTAGTTTTACTTAAATTAATAGATATTAGAGGATAGACCTAGCTATATATAGTACTTAGAAATTAAATCTCTTATAACTTCTTTACTAAGGTAACTAGTAGTAAAAGAGTTATAGATTTATTAGATAATCTTAGTTCTAAAAGGCTTAAAGAAAGGTATTTAAATTCGATCTCTTTATATTAAACGGTTTTCTATATCGATAGAATACTCGGATATAAATACTAATAGATTTTAATTAGTAAAGAACTACTAATTATTTTCGTAAATAGCTTACCGAATCTTCTAGTACTTACGGTTCTTATTTAAACTTTCTAATTATAAATTCGATAGTTCTAGGTCTTCGAATAGGGGTTTAAAAGGGTTAGCGAGTTTAGAGGTAGAAAATAGCTTATTTTTAGGTCTAAAATTACTATTAGATATCTATATAACTTTAACTTTTATTTCTAATTTTTTTAAAGTATTAGAAAAGTTAAATAGTAATTAAAACGTTTTACCGGATATCCTATTATTAGAAGCGTTTTTTAAGAGGTCTTAATCTCTTCTAGAAAGGGTATCGGAAAATATTTATATAATACCGGGCTAGTATATAATTTTAATATTAAATTTAGATAATTCTTCTCCTTACTTTATCTAATATTTAGATAAGTATTACCGGGTCTAGAAATAGACTAAATTCTAGTAATTTATATAAATTAATATATATATATATTTAAATTCGGATTACTACTTTTTAATATACGATATAATAGATAAGAGTTCTTTATTATATATAAAGTAAATAATTTTAGTAGGGGATAGCTTTCTTAAATAATATATTATAAGTTTTTAAAAAAGTCTTTAGGGTTTTATTATATAAATATACTTTTTAAAATATAACTAGAGGTATCTATTTCTATAGCTATAGGCCTAGAAGGATTTTAGCTAGCTAAGGTCTTAGAATCGATAAAGGCTTCTTTAAAGTTCTCGAAGGTATTCTAATAATCTATATTCTACTTAAAAAAGTTATCCTTTTTAGTAAAATTCGTAAAAGGATTAGTAATATCTAAGAAATTTTTAATAAAGATATTATAGTAGTTCGCGAATCCTAAAAAGTCTCGGATACTTTTAATAATTTTAAAAAGATCTTAATTTTAATTAACTTTTATCTTTTTAAAATTAGTTTTTATACTTACCCTAGATTCGATTATAAAGCCTAGATATTTAACTTCCGGTATTTTAAAACTAGATTTAGATAAATCTAGCTATAACTTAACTTCGGAAAACTTAGATATTGCGGACTAGTCCTTCTAATAGTATTTTTTTTTCGAACTATTAAAATTCGTCGGCTAGCCGTTATTATCTACTAATTTCGCTATAATTCGATTAGTAGGACTAAGTATAATTAAAAATAGAGGATTATAAGGATTTATACTATTTTCGATATTTCCGAATATAGGATTTATTCTATAGGTTTCGTATAGGGATTTTTTTTTAAAAAAAAATATTTTAATACTTTCTAAACCTCTCGTAACGGCTATAATTACTAGATTATTATCTTAGTAGTCGGTTAAGAGTATATAGAAGGTTAGTTAATTCCGGGGTATCGTAGTTAGACTATAATACCCTAACTATATAAACTCTTATAGTTACGTATAGTCACGTGCTATATAGAGTCTTCTCCGTTATAGAATATACAAACTAGCTATTAAGTACTATCTATATAATAGGGGGGCGATACTTTTAAATAGCACCTCTGTACCTCTTTATATAATATCTCGATTTCGAGGTATAAAAGCTATAGTTTATTTAATAGGAAACTTTTATAAAGTTAAAAAGAAATAAAAATAACGATACGAGTAATAATAGGGATATTAGTATTAGAATCCGAGGCTAAAAGAAGAATAAGCGTAGATAGGATAATAGATTATATAAGAAGCGTAGTAAAAGTAATATTAGGCCGATACGAACTTCGTAATAGTACTAATTCCTTATATTTTACGGAGGTACTATTTAAAAATATCGCTTCCCCCTATTATATAAATTGTATATAATAGCTATTCTAGCTAGTATAGCTGATTTTTTATACTATATAAATTCGATTACTATACTAAATAGTAGGGTTAGAAGCGTTATAGTAGACGGCTAGTATAGTATATTTACTATACTAGCTTATTCGTACTATAAGCTAGCTATTAAGCACCATCTATATAAAATAGGGGGGGGGCGATACTTTTGAATAGCACCTCCGTACATAGGGTCTCTTATTAATAATCTTCACGTGATATAACCCCATGGCACCTTCCTTACGAATCAAGCAAGCAGGATAAAAAACGCCTCCTGTCAAATAAATACGTGCTAGCTTATATCCTAAAACTCAGGGCCTAACACAGTGTATTATCAGAGTTTTACTAGTGCTGTGCTCCACTGGACCTAGCCTGTCCAGGTGGGACTCCAGATGGATGTTGGCTTGGACCTCATATCTTTATCATAATAAAGTCGGAGAAGATCCTAAATCTTAGGTGGCCTCGTAGTGTATTTTTTTACTAGCGTGCTAGCTATACTGAAATAGCTATCGCGTACGATCTAGTAGGTAGGGGGCGATAGTTTTCTTACTACATCGCCACCTCATTTTCCTACCAACAATACCGAGGTGTTAGCCAAAAGGGCTCTCGTCCACCGGTTATTTCATTTGAGAATAACCACTTATTTACTGCACCTCGATATATATTAAATCCTGCATTACCCCAGTCTGGTGAAAATATCTTCTTCTATTATCTCCTAATATAAGATTTTAGTTTAGGTCTTTTCAGCAATATAATTTAAATTTCTCTATTAATTACGTCCCCGAGAATAGTCATAGTCAATACTTTAATATTATGGCATCTAGAGCTCAGAAGAGGGGGAAGGAGCGGCAAGATAAAAAGGATAAAAAAAAAAAGGCTAGAGAAAACTCTATACCCGAAAGCAGGAGAGATCAGCCTGATGACAGCTCCGACGTCAAAAATGAAAAGGAAAAACTACGTCGACTAAGCCAAATTCATCCTGGTAAGCCTTATTCAGTGACTCTGTTAATCATACTCCAGCCTTGTATATCAGGGCAATTGCTGACTTTAAGGTTCTGTGATGAACTGGTTTAGTTAAAACGCTTATAGATAGACCTAAGCGGGGTTAAACCCTATTAGGATATAGCTAGTAGCTGTGTTGATTTAATAGGTGCCAGAAAGGTTAGAACCGGCTGAGATCGGTTCGGATTAGCCTAGAACTAGTCGGATCTAGCTAGATATAGCTTAGAACGGATAGATACTTCTCTAGAATATACGATTACTACTATTCTTAGGCGTTCTTAATTAATCTTTAATTAATCTATCTCTTTATAAAACTATCTTAATTATATAAAATCTATAAAAAAGAGTTTTTAGCTCTTAAGCGCCGGAAACCTTTTTTTAAAGAGGCGGATAAGCGTATCCGGCTAGTACTACTAGCTACTAGCTAGATCTAAATAGGGTTTAATTTTATTTAAATTTATCTATAACTAGTCTTTCTAAACTAAATTATTATACTCCTTTTTAGATTAAACTATTAGCCGGCTATATAGCTAATCTACTTAAGCGTATTCCGGAATAGTTTTTAGTTATTTAGTCCTAATAAAGCCGGAATTACTACTTCTATTTTTAAATATTATTAGAAAGTTTTAAATATTTTTTAATTTAAATACTTCGTTAAATTATCTATTACTTATTTCGTACTAGGTATAAACTTAATTATAATATAGTTATTCTCGGTTTCTTATTTTATATAATAATAATATTTTCTTATATAAGCTATTCTACTTATTATTTAAGGGTTAGATATTATCTTAATTACTACCTCGCTATCTATAAATACTAGGATAAGTTTCCCTTCTAATAAAGGTATTCCTAAGTCTTTAAGTATATTCTAAATCTAAATTAGTTCTCTACTTAGTAACGATATTAATACGTACTTAAATTATCCTAAAAATATTATTATAATAGTTTATTTTTTACTAATTAGTTTATAGCTTTACTAATAATTATTACTACTTATTTTATAATACTTTTCGAATCGGGTACCCCGAAATTAATATCGTAGTACTTATATAACCTTATTTAGTTATTAGTAGTATAATTAAACCCTAATTAAATATAAGTTATCCCTATATTTATCGTTCTTTTAGTATATTTTAGTAAAAATTTTAGTTATTCTATAGTAGTCGATTTTAAGTACTTTTAGCTTTTTTACTAAGATATTAATATTATACGCTATATTTAGGCGTATTATATTTATAAAATTTAGTAGAGGTAATTATAATTAGTTAAGGCCTAGATATTACTAAACCCTACCGCTAGATTGATCGTATTATAGTTACTTAATTAAATCTATCGTAAAACTCTTTAATTACGGTAGATATCTATCTAGGAGGCCTACCGTAGATACGACGTCATACCTAGGTATTACTAGCTGGCCCCTAAACGCATAAACCACGAGGTATAATACCTACCCAGCCGTACCTATATCCTTACAGCTATTTACCCCGGCTACGATAAAGTTATCGATATAAGTATTAATAATAATTAACTTTTTTTTATTATTCGAGTCGGTACTAGTATTAGTATATATAACGGAGTCGTATAAACTAAAGTAAAACCCTATATCCTTTAAGGTAGAATATAGCTTTTACTACTATTCGAATTTAGCTTACTTTAAACTATAGAGTAGTTTCTTTACCTCTATAATTTTCTAATCCTTATAGTACTTATACTTCTTAGCTTCCTCGGGGTTCTTTACTATATACCGATAGATTATACTATAGATATTATAATTTTTAATTACTACTCTAGTATTACGCGGTATACTTATACTAGGGGTCCCCTATATATCTTCTTATATCTTTTAGATACTTAGATATCTTCTACTAATATATTTATTTAATATACTAGTAATATAATACTAGTTATATCCCTATAGATTAACTTATTTTCTATCGTACTATTTCTAATATTTAGATATACTATTCAGTACTTATTATTATATCCTCTTCCGGGGCGTTCTAAATTATACTATTATAAAATTATTATAATTAATTTCCTTTAATTTACGCTTTTTTCTTATAAGATTACTAAACTTATAACCTATAAGATTTAGTAGAAGTAATTATAACTAGTTAAAGCCTAGATATTACTAAACCCTACTACTAGATTAATTATATTATAATTACTTAATTAAATCTATTATAAAACTCTTTAATTATAATAGATATCTATCTAGGAGGCCTACTATAAATACGGCGTTATACCTAGGTATTACTAGCTAGTCCCTAAACGTATAAACTACGATAGGTATAATATCTACCCAGCCGTACCTATATCCTTATATTATATTAAGGGGTGGTTGCATTCAGGGGTACCCCACTCTAGTGTATTTTTTACTAGCGTGCTAGCTATGCTGAAATAGCTGTCGCGCACGATCCAGCAGGTAGGGCGATAGTTTTCTTCCTGCATCGCCACCTCATTTTCCTACCAACAATACCGAAGGTGTTGGCCAAAAGGGCTCTCGTCCACCGGTTACTTCATTTGAGAATAACCACTTCTTCTATTGTAGTTATCGCTGATTCCTAATATAGGATTTTAGGTCTTTTTTTATAATTTAAATTTCTCTATTAACTACGTCTCCCAGAATAGTCAACACATTGCTATCATGTCAAACCAGCCGATTCGAGATCGCCCGTGAAAATATAATCCCGATAGGAGGGGTAAATTATCTGAACCAAACGTTCAGCCGGATGACAACTCGAAAAAGAACCAATGTACACCCAGTACGACTCATTTAGTGACCTCTGATAATTATACTCCAGCCCAGTATGTCGGGGCAATTGCTTACATTTAATCTAATAGATACAGTTTCAAAGAAAGTGAGACAAAAACATTGCCAAGCTAATCAAAGATCGAGTGGTCGTATAACAAGTACGACTTAGAGATATAATCGGTCGCCGGGGCCTTTTTACTTTGGGTCCAAAATTCGGTTATTTATTCATTATCCTGGAGGTCATCCCCTACAGCCACTCTGTCCGATGTGGATCATACTTGCCAAAAGGCACAATGGGAAGCTACAAAATAATCGTGAGGACGAATATGAAATGCCAAAAAAAGAAGTCTGGTTATAACTCGATACATTCGGCTATCATCGCATGGATAGACTTGGGGAACCTCGCTACGGCTTACGCATGTCGCCTATCAGCGTGAAAACAAAAGCAACTGCTGCTCCATTTCCCATCCGCTCTTGGCCAGAGTCGACTACAACCAGGAGCGTCATGTTATTAATAGCCATGCTTGTCGTTTTGTGTAATCCACACGTGCTTGTCCACTCCAACGTCGGCTGGCCCCAAGCCATTCATCCATCGTACGGTGGCGGTAGGCCCCTTATAGCTGCTTGCTGGCTCGGCCCCTGACCGGGAGGCAACCATGTGACCGCAAGTTGAGCCATCTTGACAAAGTACTGCTGCACAAACGACTCACTACCGCCCACATGTCAGTCGTCTGTTTCGTTGCGCAGATTGATTGATCGTTTCGTTTCGGACTCACGTGTAGTAGCTGTGCTCAGAGGAATGATCTGCTACCAGGTTATGGGCCAGCTCGTGAGCCAGCACCGTCCACCACCAGACCCCGGCAACAGCCCTGTCACTGCCCCGGGGGCAGCTCCCGTCCTTCCAGTGGAGCTGCAGCCACCACCGCAAGTTGCAAAAGATGCTCCCTCCCATGTTGAAGGCGATGCATGGGCCGCGCTCGTCGTAGTAGATGTGCAGAGCTGACCGAGAGAGGCCATAGACACCCGAGATTTCGTCCAGAAGGTGGGCAAACGCGTTCATGGCCGCCATGTTGGACGCGAAAATCTTGTCGCGCGCTGATCCATCAACCTCGCGAGCAAAGAAGAAGCGGATCCCATTGGAGGCCTCGGCGGCAGACACGAGATCCTGGCGAGGTTTCGAATCGCAGTACGTGGACTGCTCCTTGACGTTATCCATGTGCGGCGGAGCAAAGAGCGAGCTGGAGCCAAACGAGCGCGTGGCATTGATGGCGGACAAGAGGTTGCGATGGGTAATCGCAGGGCTGGTGACGCGGCCGTCGTCCTTTTGCGCTGATTGCTGCTGAGAAGGCTTTGGTGGAGATGGCGGCGGAGGCAGTAATTGCTGTTGCTGTTGCTGATGCTGTTGCTGATGCTGTTGCTGATGCGGCGGCTTGGTATCGTAGACAAGGTCGTCGTCATGGTCATGGCCAGTGTCAAATCCAAAGCGCCGGCCAAGATTCGAAAAGAAGTCCTGCTTCCTTTTGCGCTCCGGAGGCGGCGCCCGTGTTGGCGACTCAGGCGTGAAGGCGCCGGGCATGCCCAAGAGACCCTCAGCCTCGTCTCCGTCATCCAAGGACGCATCCCCGCCGGCTTCCTTGGCCGCTTTGCCCTTTTCCTTTTCCCTTTGCTTTCCCCTCTCCTTTTCCTTTTCCCTGGTTTCCCACTCGGCCTGGGCTTCTCGAAGCCTCTTTTGTTCGTCTTGGAGTGCCTGTCTGCGCTCCTCCTCGGCAAGACGGGCCTGTTCTGCCTTGGCACGAAGGATACGGTCAACATCGTAGCCGCGAGTGCGCAGGTCGTAGAGATCAAGACTGAGTATGGGCTCGAACGTGGTGTAGGCGTGCAGGCTCGGCCGGGAGAGAAGCAATTTGCACAGCGCCTGCCCGACCTGGAACATGTCGAGTTTGCCATCGTCAGAAAGGTACAGCTTGGCGAGGTCCCGCGAAGGCATGGTGCTCGCGGCCGAGCGTCTCGTCGTGTGCGTGACGCGCTTGATGCCGGTGAAGGTACGTCTGAGCGACAGCGTCTGCACCTGGTGGATGGTGAGATGCTGCTCGAGCCACTTTGCGTCATGCCAGACATCTGGCGACTGAAGCTTGGCGTATTGGTGCAGGAAGATCTTGGAACGCTCCACGACCCGTTTCATGAACTTTGCGGCCTTCTCCGGGTTGTGTACCAGGGGCCCGGGGGCAACCTCCTCCTGCACCAGGCCGCTCAGTCGTCGCGCGCCCAAGGCCAGGTAAAAGTCTTCAATGACTTCATCCTCTGGCGCGCAAAGGAGGTGGTCCTTGAATATGCCGTAGCTGATGATGTCGTCCTTGATAACCACATCGCTTGCCACGGCGAAAAGCGTCAGCTTGGCGGCGGGGGGGGCGTCGTCGTCGTCGTCGTCCAAGTCGTCGACGGCTTTGCTGGACACGGGAAGCTCCTTGTTTGCCAGACACATTGGCGCCGCCTGCATCTTTCGCCAGAGATCCTTGTCTCTCTTCAGAGCGCGGAGCGTCTCACGTTCGGCCAGAGTCCTGAGAAGGCCATAGTATTTTTCGGGCGTCTGGACGACGTCCAGCAGACGCGCAGGCTGACTGCAAACCATATTTGCGAGCTCCGCCTTGGTTGGTTCGTTGCGCACGCCGACCTTGAAAAGGAAAATGTCGGCGTCCGGACTGAAACTGACGAAATCGAAGATATCCCCGTACGTGTCCGACTTGCCGAGGTAGCAGCGCATGGGACTGAAATAGACCACGTCGATCTTGCCCGTGTCTGGCGACTTCTTGAAGACGGGGATGAATTCGGACTGCTTCAGTCTGGTGAGCGAGGCGCCGTCCACGTCTTCCAGGCGTGTTGCCAGGTACTCGAACACGGCCACGGCCTTGTTTCGGTCCCGCGGAGGATCGTCAATGAGGCGCTTCACGCAGTCCGCCATCGGGGGGTTCATCCGCACGCCAAACTTGCTTGCGTGATCGTGGAGTTCGGTCGCCAGGATGTCGAATCCCATGACGGAGGCGCGGGCGTTGGTAAAGCACGCAGATGGCCGCACCAGTTTCCTCGGGTCGCCCTGGATCGGAACAATCTCGAGGTCAAGAGTCCCTGGCGGCGTGTTGCCGCCGTATCCATTGATGAGATGGTTGGCAATGTAGTACCGCCGAGCCCGCGATCTCCTGACCAGGTCGTCGGATGCCATCATGTCGACGAGAAGTTTTACACGAGGAAACTGCTGCAGCCCCAGGCTGAATAGGAAACGAGCCTCCTCGCCGGAGCTGCGCAGGGCACGGCCAGGCCACTGCAGCAGGGGGAGATCCAGCGCCCGGAGCTCATCGTGTGGGTTGTAAAGGTCCGACACCCGGTACAGCTGGGCCGCTGGCTGTTTCCTGCCGTCGTCGTGCGACTCGTCGGCGCTGTCCTCGGACGGGCACAGCTTGTATTCCTTCAGCTTCTTCATGTCGGTCGGAGGTATGTCGCTGCGGACCGAGGCAAGGTACTTGACGAGCTCGACGTGGCTCCACATCTTCTCGCCGCTCTCGTTGGGGCTGAGCAGGCGTTTGAAGATGGTTTCCAGGTCCAGGGTCTTGCGCACGCCCAGGGAGAGAAGCATCTTTTCCTTGAGGCTGGCCTGCACGACTGGCAGGTCATCAAACAGCTTGACGGTGGGGAAGAATGACTCGGCAGGGATACGCATGCCCATCTTGGTGGGCATCACGGTACGCGGCTTGAGCAGCTCAATGACTGTGCTCCTGGACTCCAGGGCCAGGTTCTCCCAGCCTTTCGAGATCACGGTCAGGACTGCGGTAGCAAACTCGGGCGACCTGGTCATGTCCTTGGATTCGTCTCTCGACGCCCGGGACTCGATGAGGTGCTTCAGCCACGGCGCAACGTCCAGCGGCTCCCAGCCCAGCACCCGCAGTTCCTTCTCGGGGACGGCGACGGTAAGCGCGTGCGGGATGGTCGTCGGCGGTACCGGGAGCGAGGCAGGTATCCTGTTTGCGACGAGATAGTTCCGGATCGAGCCCAGCAGCACGACCTCGGACGTGTCGCCGTCCTCGAGCGTGCATACCGCGGCTCCAAGAAGCGAGCGGGCCTCGGCGAGCGGCATCTCCCCGGCAGCCGTCTTCCTGCCCAGCCACTTGAGGAAGTTGACCGTCTGTTCCCTGTTCATGGCCTTGCTCTCAAGCTCGTTGCGGATGTCGGCGTTTGTCACGCCGGTGATGAGGCCAAAGTCGGACAGCTTCTTCACAAAGAGGAGCTCCTTCAGCTCGTTGGGGATGATGGGGATGCCGTTGAGGAACTGCATCAGCTCGTCAAAGCCCATCCGCACCATGGTGGTGGGCAGGATGCCCTTGCTCGAGTACATCTCGATCGAGGCCTGATTGAAGCATGTCCAGAATGCCTCCTCGATGATCTGCGACACCTGGCTGCTGGGGGTCGAGTCTTCAAAGGTAAAGGTCTTGAGAATGTGCACGGCCTCGGGCATGTAGGTGGCCACCAGCTCGGATGTGATCTTTCCGGTGTCGCCCACGGCCTGGGCCATCTTTTTGTTCAGCTCGTCCATCTCGTGCGAGAAAGCCATCCGAATCATGATGCCGGCCGCGCGCAGCAGCTCGACATTCCATATCCGCACGTACCGCGCGTTCAGGTCGATGGCTTCGCGCTCGACTGTGGGGATGACCGACGGCGCAGAAATGTGCATGCCAGCACCAGAAGTCTGCATCGTGGGGAAGCCGATGAAGATGCGGCCGCCTGGTTTCTTGCTGGGCAGTACGGAAGCGAACACGTCGACGGCCTTGGCGATGGCGTCGCTGGCCACCGAGCTCTCCGAGGCCATGGTCTCGTCATATGAGGATGTGAGGATGGAGAGCCTTGTCGTCCTGGGCGGCGGCTTCTTGGTCGCGCGCTCCAGCTCGGCACTGTAGTCGGGCATGACCTTGGTCGATATGGACGCCGACGAGACTTGGAGGAAGATGGTCGACGTGCATGCCTGGGTGAGGTCGGCGGATATGGATTCCTGGAGGGCGGCTTCTTCGTTCTGGGCTCTTGTCCTCAGCACCGGCGTCGCCGCAGCCGACTGCAGCCTCCTGAAGAACGAGCGGAGCGACGGCCGCTCGGCAGCGCCCGGGCCATCGCTGGGCGCGACGGATGCGGCCTGCGGCTTTTTCCACCCGACGACGCTCATGAATGAGGCGTCTATTCGCGTGCTCGTGCGGTCCACCCGCGTCACCTCCATGAACCGCTGTGCCGTCCGCCTCTCCAGGCCCCTGGGAATCGGCACGTCCACGGCCGGCGCGGCCACTTTGCTGAGCGCCATGATCTGGTGGCTGTCGATATAAAACTCGATTTTCTCGAGCGCGACAAACGTCAGGCTCGTCGCCAGGAACTGGCACACCGACAGGATGTTGGGGAGCGCCATGGTGGTGTTCCTGTAGTCCAGCACAAACATGGTGTCCCTCGTCTTGTGGTTCTCTGGCAGCTTGGATTTCCTGGTGAAGAGCGCGTTGCCCTTCCAGTAGAAAGCCATGGCCTCGTCGCCGGAGCTGATAAAGGGCTCCTCGCAGTCGGCAAAGACGGAGTAGAAGCCAACGCCAAACGCGCCGATCTTGGTCTCGTCCGGGTTGCCCTCGGCGATGCGCTTGATGCGGGCCCAGTCGGTCTGTGTGAAGGGCTGGCCGTCGTTGCGCACGACGAGCCGGCGTATTGTGTGGTTGACGAGCGAGTGCTTCAGCAGTTCGGACCGCGAGGCGGTGGGCGGGGGGGCCGGCACGCTGACCGACGGCAGCGTCTCCCAGCGGATAGTAACGGTGGTGGCCTGGGCATCGGCGGCGTTCTGGATGAGCTCGCGGAGTGTGGTCCATTCCCCGGAGTATCGTGCGAGGACTTTGTCGATGAGGGCGCGGGTGTCGACGGTGACGGCCTCCTCGTCCTCGGCGCCAGCGAGGGCGGCGCTCTTGAGCTTTGAATAGTCCATCGTCGAGGTCGGTCGGCCAGGTAGGTGGCGATGGGAGGAAAAGGAGAGGAGGAGAGAAGAGGAGAGGAGGAGAGGAGAGGAGGAGAGAAGAGGAGAGAAGATGAGAGGAGGGGAGAGGACAAAAGAGCGGAAACGCCAAGGTATTCGCAGCGACAAAGGAGCGTGTGCCGAGGTTGGCGGTCGGCTGCGTCGGTCAAGGTGTACCAACCTATCGATACCGAGAAACTTTATTTACAGTTCATCCTAGGGCGAGTAATGCCTCCTGACGCCTGCAAGATGCAGCTCAACAAGGCGTCAGTGGCAGACAAAGAAAGTATGTAGGTCTGTGCCTGACTCCTGGCACAGCCGACCGTGGGAGGGTGGTGCAAATATGGACCACGGCCAATATTCACACTGGGTACCAGACTCACGATGATCTGTTGACAGGTATCCGACGCGTTCAAGCGTCAGTTTCCTTTCCTCTGTTCCCCTTGGTCGGCTTTGCATCCCTTCGCGGGCAGATATATCAACGCCGCTACGATCCTACCTGTGCAAGATATCTATACAGAAAATACATTGTCAAGACTTCCCAGGCACTATCAGAACCTTACGATGACGTAATGATTTCTAAATACACGCACCGGTGTAAATTTGATGAGTTACGACGAGCGGCACGAGCGCACGTGACCGTCTCGTGACAAGCCAAATTATCTCCTGGACAATATTATTGAGACACTTTTCAATCTCGCTAACGGGATGTAGACTAGATTCTTAGGGAGACACGTGAAACGATCGCTCTCCTTTCATATCGCTGGCCCTCATGTCATTTCTACGTCTTGTCCAGGGGAACGTGAACGGGATTGTGATCGCGACTCATTTCGGCGCTTCTTTTTATCTCTTGCGGCTGCGTCGTCGGGCGACCCCTTCCGCTTTCTACCTTTGCTGCTGCCAGCTCCCACCGTTGCTCCCTCATCGGCCTTTGCCTTTCTCAAAGAATCCGAGCTCTTGATAGACCTTATGCTCCTTGAGGGGGCTGGCTGCGCATTTGCTGTTATTCTGCTCTCGCCGTCTGTTAGTTGCCTGTTCTGGATAACTCTTGAATTGTGCATCATCTTTTTACGGACCTTATTGATTCCATCGTCTCGTTGCATATCTGGTTCCTGAGAGCAGTGTTTGAACCGTTTGATATCATCTTGTCAACATCCATCACGTCCATGTCTCTTACGACATCGGCCATTCTATCATATTCGCTAAGGCTAATGTCGTCGTCTTCATCGTCTTTGGCAATCTGCTTTCCACGTCCATCGGAACTCGGTGGCCTCGACATGTTCTCAGAATATACTTCACAGTACACCGATGACGGCTTCTTGGGCAATCAGTCCCAAGGCAATTGGGCACAATACTATGCGTGTGGTCGGCTGCTTTGATGCAACTACCAGGCGAACGACGTCGGAGTGAACGGGAAATAATTATCCCAGAGCCTGGGAGGGCGTCCCTGTGCTTTATTTATCCTCGTGTATCTCCATCTTGCCCTTGAATCATCAAGCCTTCCAATCATGGCAGAACCAACTCAGCCGCCAACGACCCACGGATGATTTCGTGCTTTTGATATCGAACATCAGCCAAACATCAGCCACGTATCAGCCAAGCATAAGCAAGCATCAGCAAGCATCAGCCAAAAACGTCAGCCAGGGATCGTGCCCTGCAACCTGACACCCACGCTCTTACGGAAGTGAACAACGCCAGGGAATCAGGTCAAATTATTCCCTACTGTCAAGTTATATGCAATGCTTATCGGCGAATGTGAGACTTTTTTGAGTTTTGAGCTCGTTACGACCCACTGCTTGATATATAAACATCAGCATAAAAAGAAGAAAGAAAAAATACCATACTCCACAAGCTAACCAACAAAAATATCCGTTTGACCGCCCTCATTGAATCCCATGTTGAAGTTGTATCCCGGAGATGACCCTGACGGGACCTCGACGTTATTCCCATCCAGCTCTGTAATGGCGCGGCGTCAGTCAGTAACGTCTTATCCGAAAATGCCCAAAGATTCCACAACACTTACGCTGCCAGGCAATCATCTGCTTCGGTCCCGCAACGCACTTGGTTGTGTCATTCCTGCACCAGACGGGCGGCCGGGCGTTGCCAAGCCTCTTGGTTGATGTCGAGCCAGTGACTTTGCAACGGTGATTCTGCATATACATGTTTGGCTCGCCGCCTGATATCTCGGGCGTCAGCGACGAATATCAAGCTGGGCCAGGAAGATTACCTACAGCCATTCGGCACCCAGAGCCAGGCGCAGTAGCACCCCGCCTCGGGACACGGGGGCAGGTCGGCCGGGACGTCGTACCACGTCTCCCTGAAGAATGGGGAACTGTGCGGTGCAGATATCCGGTCAATAAGCCTCTGTGCCGTTCTGACGATGGGCGGAAGCCCGCATCGCATCGTCATGGAGAGAACTCACTGGTATCGCACACTGAAAACGACCAGGTTCGTCATGTTGACGGCGTTTACGTCTTCTTCGTAACTGATAGCCCATGCTGTCCCCGCCGCCCCCTCCAGGCTCGTCGTGTGCAACTCTCCTCCCTTGCCATCAGGATTGGAGTTCAAGCACCCGGGGGGGTTCCCCACACCGCGCCACGGCATGCTGCGGTTCGTGGCGCCATCCTGCCACTCGGTGGCCAACCTGCCGTCGTAGGATAGTGTGGTGAAGGCGCGGTTGTTGGCGAGCTCGGTCATGAACGATTTGCCTGCGGGGAGCTCGAGAAATTCGCCTTTGGGGGGGGCCGCAAGATGGCAGCCCCGATCACGCTGTTGCCACCATGACGAATATGTGAGGTTGAACAGAGGAGCAACGACAGTGTTGGTGTTGGGGTCATCGGCGCTGGGGTCAGCTCCACCCTATCATCGTTCACTCTGTCAGAATCCAACGGCTGGAGGGCGGCCATACTCCGTACCCGGCAGTATATGCCCTTGTTCCAGGAGGCAATGTGCGCATGCGCAAGTGATGCGAGCATAATAACGAGAGAAGTACGCATCGTGTGAATGTAAACGTCCCTTTTCTTTATATTGGTCAATATAGGGATCCGGTGCGATGCTTTATGAAAACAATACAAAGAAAAGACGAAGCTGAGCGAGGTCCAGATCACGGATATCCGCGATCGGGCGGTAATAAGCCAGGCGATACATGTGATTACGAGCAGTCCGAAACGCTGGTCCTTTAATCTTGGGGGCTGTGCGCAGCCATTCCGAGCTCTTGTGCGAAGCTGGCTTGGCGCTTGCTCGTCAGATACGAGCCCGTGGCAGAGGCATCGATGGAAATTAAATAAGCGACTCGATGAAACGACGTGGCGGGCTCAAGATACATGCACATTTATCGTCACATACCAGGCGATTCTATTGTAGAGCCCAGGTGTACGTAATGTTTACAAGGGCGTGATATCGATTGACTACATGCTTGGGTGCATGTCGCAGCTCAGTCAACGTCTTGTAATCCATCTTCCTTTCCCTGATTCATAGATGAGGCCGCCATGTTGGCCAAGACATCAAGACTAACAAGGGCACGTCAGTCCCGCGCATCAGTGCCATCTCGCCCATGCCTGCCACCAGTGTATCGCGCCTCAGCGGATGCGCGCCTCGGATACTCGCGCCTCGATTCATGTGTCGCCCAGTCCCGGCGACCTTGCCTGCCATGGTCTCGCCGAGGACGCCGACCAGGATCATCACGTCTCTCGCGACTGCGTTGTCGCTCATACCTGTCCCCTTCTCGGTCGTGCCCCGGCCCTCTCTCGTCGTCACGGCGTCGTGGAGCCCTGTCTTCTCGCACGGGACTCTGGCTGCGACTCGAACCCCTCCTGCCGTCGTTCCCGTCACGCCGCCCCCTCCTATCATGATCCCTCCTCTCTCCGTGGTCCCGGCTGCGGCTCCTCCTCCGCCTTCGGTCCCTGTCATCCCTTTTGTGTTCTCTGCGTTCTCTGCGCTCCCGCTTTTCTGTCCTTCTCCTCTTCCTCCCCGTCCCATCATCATCCTCCGCGTCCTCATCCTCTTCAGCCTTTCCATCGACTTCTCCACCATCGACTTGGCGCTTGTTTGTAACGATGATCGCATTCGCCCCGCTGGCATCCCTCACTGGCGGTGGCAATCCCAGAGCGCGCGCCATGGCGGCCTCCTCGGCCTCCTTGAGTTTGCGGATCTCTTCGCGGCGCTCTTGCTCGGCTTCGTTTTCGGCGTTGGGGTCCGCATCGTCGCCTTTGGCATACCACGAAAGATCGCGGCCTTTGGCCCAGCGTCCGACTGGAGCCTTGAGCGAGTGCCCGAGATAGTTCTCTCGGTAGTTGGAAGAGGCGACATCGTCCCAGGAGAAGTTGACGCCACCACGCGAGCCGGTCTTGCGGATTGTAGAGACAAGATCCATTGGATTGGTTGACGCGTGGCTTGTAGGTGTTGTTGAATAAACAGCTCAGAGACGACGAAACCCCGTTTGGCAGACAAGAGAGTGCGTGACAGCTGGCCTCAGCTGTCCAAAGCTGCATGAGAAGCCGAATCACGTAAGCCAAGAGAGGCTTTATTATACCCAACGTCTCGGAGTCCAGTATCATTCCCCCCAACGATGGCCTCGCAAGAATCCCCCCTTGACGAGATCCAATGGCGCTCCCCCGCCTTCCTCGCGCACTGGGGCGGCATGCTGCACTCGGACAATATCCTCTGGTATTTCTCCGAGTCTCCCTTCTTCGACCGCACCTCCAACAACGCCATCCTCGTCGGCCAGGCTTCTCACAACGCGTCCATGGCGCACGTGCTGCATACGCGCGCCGCGTTCGAGGAGCGCCTTCGCACGATGCAGGGCCTCGAGTTCGTCGTCGCCGAACAACCGGTGAGCATCTCGGCTGATTCCGTGGCGCAGCCAGGAATGTCGGGGCACCATGATACCGGCGTCTGGGTGATTCGCAAGCAGACGCGCAGGAGGAGGACCAAAGGCGACTTTGACTATGACGACGACCACGACGACGACGACGGTGACGAGATCACCGTGCACGCCGAGTATTTTGTCGTCGGCGAGAACATTTACATGGCGCCCACTCTGTCTGATATCCTGGCCGCGCGCATCGTGAGTTGTCCCATGCATGCATCCATCCGTCCCATCTACTCTTGTCTGGGACTCAAGCTTACGCCTCTCTCTCTCTCTCGCAGGAACACATATCCTCAACTATCGCCGCGACTCTCCCTCTTCCGTCCAAAGTCCGCACCTGGTCTCCCTCGCAAGGCGAAGTCTACAAACGACCCGTCCCGAGCTCCCTTTCGGCCGCGTCCACCCAGCAACGGACGCGCACCCCAACCGCATCGCTCGCCCCAAACACACCTGCCTCGTCCGCCGGAAACCCCCCCCCTTCACAGCCATCACAACCCACATCATCCCAGCAGGCGCCGCAGGCCAGGCTCGGCGCCAGCGCAACCGCGGCATCTGCATTCATGCTCGACCGCCTCGCCGAAGAGTCGCTGCAGACACACATGAAGTTTGGCACCGACTTTATGGACGAGAACCCCATAACCGGCAAGCCGGGCGAGTTCCACCTCTCGACCACAGGACGCGCAGCCGCCGCCAGGGCTGCTGCTGCCAAGGCCACTTCTGCTGCCGAAGCGGCGGCTGCCTCCAAGGCGCCGCAGGGCGTCAGCGCGATTGGAAAAGTCGGCCTGGCAATCGACACCAAGGCAGCCGAGGACGGTGCGGCTGCGTCGGGTGCGAAGAAGGAGGGCAGCAAAACCCCCAAGACTCCCATAGGGCCTGGAAAGCTCAAGAGGAGAAAGAGCAAGGGCGGAAATGTCAGCGCTTCATAGAGTGGATCGCCCACACGAAAAAGAAGGAAACAAAGAAAGAAGAGGCCCGGATCGAAGGGCATCATGATATGCGGTTCGCGGACTTGGCTGGTTCGTTTTGGCGTCAAGGAATTTGACTCGGATATGATACCCTGAAGGATAAACTAAAAGACGGCAGATACGCTCAGACTGAGAGAATTCTCAGTTGGCTAGTTTTCAAATATAGTTTGAATGAGGACATATAAAATATAACTAGCCTTGACGTTCGAGGATAGATAAGCTTATCAGGTCTGGCCCCACTAAAAAAATTCGACGACAGCTTCGTCAAAGTACGATGGCAACCGTTTGTCATGTCAAGGCACAGTATAATGGCTCGCAAATTCGCTCCCACAAGAGAGCGCAAGCACAAAGCGCTTGCGCGTCAACGCGCCGCCGCCGCCGCCGCGAAAACACCCCCGCCAGCCGACACCAATATCTCCGAGATCGTCCCCGCGTCCAAAACCGAGCGCGAGCAGCGAAAAGAGGCGCTCCGCAAGCAGCTCACCATCGACACCCCCAAGGTCTCTGGCAAAAAGGCGAAGCGGCTCGAAAAGTACATTGAAACAAAGTTGCGCAAGGACGAGACGAGAGAGCTCCTCCAGAAGCTGGCCGACAGCAAGATCGACACGAGTCTGTTTGCGAGCACGAGGAACCTGGGCCAGGGAAAGGAGACAAAACGGCAGGCTCTGGGGAGGAGTTTGAGAGAAGAGAGGGCGGGGCTCGAGGTCGGGAGAGAAGAGCGGGAAAGCCTGCTCTACGAGGAGAGAAGGCACTCGGCGGACGGAAGCCAGGAGGACGACATCAAGAGCAGTGCCACACAAACATCCGCCCCTGCCGCCGAGGCTTCTGTTCTGGCTCACGGCTCCTCCGCGTCTGAGCCTGGGCTTGGCGCAGGCCTCGGGGCTGGCTCTGGGTTAAAAAGGCCGCTGGAACTTGACGACGAAGGACTGCCTGTCATCAAGAAGAGGCAGAAAAGAGGGGGCGTACAAAAGAGGATACCAAAGCCAAGTGGGCCGGTTTTCGACGATTTGCCCATGGAAGACGCCAAAGACGAGGACGAGGAATCCGAGTGGGTCGGCTTCCCAGATACTCCTGAGAGCACAGAACTGCAGAGCGTGGCCTCGGAAGGGGGCGAAGAGAATGAAGCGAGTGAGACGAGCGACGACGACGACGACGACGACGACGACGACGATTCATCCTCTGATGAGAGCAGCAGAGATACAGATACGGACCAAGCCACGCGCTCATCGGCATTCAAGTCATGGGCCCAGCAACAACGAAACAAAGCCCTCGGCTACGAACCCGTCGCTCCAACCCCAGCATACGTGGCCATTCCCAAAGCTGCAAACATTGAGCCGCGGCCGGCCGACACCGACCAGGACGAGCTCCCGCGCGAGCTTCTCCCGACCACAAACACGTCTCGCAAAGCCTTCAACGTTGGCGTTGCACGCGCACCCGGCATTGAGGAAACGCGTCTCAAGCTGCCCATCATTGCCGAGGAGCAACGCATAATGGAGGCAATCCACGACAACGACACCGTCGTCATCTGCGGCGCCACTGGGTCGGGCAAGACGACGCAGGTCCCGCAGTTCCTCTACGAGGCCGGCTTCGGCGCCCCTGGCTCGGAGACGCCAGGCATCATCGGCGTGACGCAGCCACGCCGAGTTGCGGCCGTCAGCATGTCGAAGCGTGTTGCTGAGGAACTGGGCGAGCAGCACGGAAAGCTGGTCGGCTATCAGATCCGCTTTGAGGGCACGGCCGATGCAGGCACGGCCATCAAGTTCATGACAGACGGCGTGCTGGTGCGCGAGGTTGCGCAGCAATTCCGGCTTGACAAGTACTCTGCCGTGATCGTCGACGAGGCCCACGAGCGAAGCGTCAACACCGACATCCTCATTGGCATGCTGAGCCGCATTGTCAGATTACGCCGCGAGCTCTCGGCCGAGGATCCGAAAGTGAAGCCTCTGAAACTCATCATCATGTCTGCCACGCTCAGAGTGCAAGACATGACACAAAACACAAGGCTCTTTTCCACGCCACCGCCCGTACTCGAGATCGAGGGCCGCCAGCATCCCGTGACGGTCCACTTCTCGCGACGCACGCACCACGACTATGTCCAAGACGCGTTCCGCAAGATCAGCAAGGGCCACGGGAGGCTCCCGCCAGGTGGCATGCTCGTGTTTCTCACGGGCCAGGGCGAGATCGCTCTTCTCAAGCAAAAGCTCGAGGAGTCGATGGGCGGCGGCGGCCTTCGCTCGGCGTCTGCCAGGGCCAAGGTGCGCATTTCCGCCAGCGAAGCCCCAGTCGAGGCTGAGGATCTCGAGTTTGGCCATGCTGGCCTCGAGCGCGAAAGAGACGACGGCCTTGACGATTTCGAGGATGCCGAGGACGAGGATGATGATGATGATGATGACGAGTTTGATATTCAAGACCAAGAACAACAACAGGACAACCTTCCTCCTGCTCAGCCGCCCCCGCACAAGATGCACATCCTCCCGCTGTATTCCCTCCTCCCCACACGTGAGCAGATGCGAGTGTTCGCGCCTCCGCCGCCAAACTCGCGCCTCATCATCCTGGCCACCAACGTTGCCGAGACGTCCCTGACCATTCCCGGGATCCGCTACGTGTTTGACTGCGGCCGCTCCAAGGAGCGTCGCTTCGACCGCGTCACAGGCGTCCAGAGTTACGAGATTGGCTGGATCTCGCGTGCAAGCGCGAACCAGCGTGCAGGACGCGCAGGACGTACGGGCCCCGGACACTGCTACCGGCTTTACTCGTCGGCCGTGTACGAGAACGACTTTGGCGAGTTTGCAGAGCCTGAGCTGCTGCGGATGCCAATCGAAGGCGTCGTGCTCCAGCTCAAGGCAATGAATCTCAACAACGTGGTCAACTTCCCGTTCCCGACGCCGCCGGACAGACAGGCCGTCGCCAAGGCCGAGACGCTCCTCAAATATATTGCCGTCCTCTCACCAGCCGGCCAGATAACCAGCCTTGGCAAGACCATGTCCATATTCCCGCTCGCCCCCCGGTTCGCGCGCATCCTCCTCGTGGGCCATCACCACAGCTGCCTGCCCTACACCATCATGCTCGTTGCCGCCCTCTCCGCCCCCCAAGTCTTTGTGCCAGAAAACCAAGCCATCGGCACCCTGTCATCGTCATCTGCTGACGGCCACGACAACGAGGATGGCGTCCCTGACGACCCGAAAGACGTTGCTGCTGCTGCTGCCCAGGGACCCCGCACCAACGCCCAGGTTCTCGCCGAGACACGCCACGCCGCTGACCGGAAACGCTTCAACGCGGCGCATCGCTCCTTTTGTCGCCTCGACGACAAGTCTGACGCCATAAAACTCTTGATGGTCGTCGGCGAGTTTGCGCACGAGCGCACCGAGGCGTGGTGCCGCGACCACTTTGTGCGCCTCAAGATCCTGCACGAGATCCAGCAGCTCCGTGGCCAAATCACAGACTTGCTGGCCTCAAACATTCCCGCGTTCAAAGCCCTGCAGTTCCACGACAAGCTCGATCCGCCCTCGGCCCGACAGGTCGTCGCACTGAAACAGATGGTCGCAGCGGGGTTCATCGACCAGGTCGCCATCCGCGCGGACCTGGCGCCCGTCCGGCCCGAGGCCCTTGCGAGCATGCGGAAGCCACGAAGAGCCATCGACGTGCCCTACCTCCCCCTCATGCCCCTGGCCCACGCGGAAAACCCCTGCGTGCACATACACCCGGCATCGCCGCTCGCTCACCTCAGCCCCGGAGAGTGTCCCGAGTATGTCGTGTACTCGCACCTTCAGCGCAGCAGTGCGGGAACCGGCAAGACGCGCATGCATGCCCTGACAGACGTGACGGGCGGGCAGCTGGCGACGCTGGCCAAGGGCACGCCATTGCTGAGGTACGGCAAGCCGGTCAAGGAGGTAAAGATGCAGGGCAACGAGAGGGAGTGTTGGGTGGTTCCCTACATGAGGGCCGAGGATGGCGGCGGCGGCATGGGGTGGCCGTTGCCGATGAGAAAGGTCACGCAAAAGAAGCTGCCAGACCAGGGATGGGTTGTGGTATAATGTTTTGGTTTTTTTGGTTTTTTTTTACACGTTGCTGATGAGCCAAGTTGACGACCCGCTTGATTATTCCCAAAGCTGGTTGATTCAGAATTTTATCGAGTCCTAATATCGAGGTATTACCCAGCCAAGAACCGGCATCTTTCGCCGTCGGTTAATCAAAACTGGTGTCGCGTTCAGTGATCCGTCTGCCTTTTCCCGCCTTCCACTCTTCGGGCGTGATGTACAGCAGCTGCGTAGCCAGCACCGTCCCCGCCCAAACCTCCATGTCGACTACCAGCCGTATGAACGATATTCCCAGGATATTGATCACGCCCCCCAGCGAGAGAAGGCCGCGCCAGTCCAGGAGGCCGTACATTCCCGGCACGACGAGACCGGCACGCGAGCACCAGGCGCCTGCGATCAGACGAATGCATAGCGCCTCAAAGGGGGTCATCAGTAAAGCAGCGCCAGCAGTTGACAGTATATGGGTGGCGAGACGGGCCGGGAGCTGCGTCAGGCGCGTCTCGTGGTAAATCGGGGAGGCGGCGGCGGCCGGACTGCCCGCTGGGCCTGGGGTAGGGCGTAACTCGGCCGACCAGGCGCCGCCGGCCGGGGCGTCGGCGGCGTCGGTGGCCTCAACGTCAAAGCTAATGACGGGGGCGCTGGGGCCGTCGGGCTCGGCTTCGTCATCAGTGGCGAGAGCGTCCTCTTCGGGAGGCAGCAGATGCGGATGAGGGTGGGAGTGCGTGTGGGTGATGGAGCTGGGCCGGCGGGGCCGCGTCGTGGGGGGGTGGCTTTCCGAGCTTTCGGCCGTTGCTTGTGCGGGCGGCGCAGAAGAGTCGGCTGGGGGGGAGAGAGGAGGAGGGGGCCGTGGTGGCGGTGGTTGTTGTTGTTGTTGTTGTTGTAGTGGTAGTGGTGGAGGAGGAGGAGGAGGAGGTGGAGGTGGTGGTGGTGGAAGAGAGGCAGCATAGGGGGAAAGCTCGTCTGGCGAGATAAAGATATGCTTGGCGCCTGCTGGCCTGGGAAGCCGCGAGGTTACGCTCTTCTCCAGCCACCTGCGCACCTTGTGTGTCCCCTCGACCAGCAAGAAAGCGGCCACGAGCGGTGCGACACTCGATCCGACACGCAGCAGCCACTTTGCGAGGCTGTGTCTGTCGAGGGCAGCAAGAGGCGGCAGGGGCACGCCAATCAGGGCGTGGGACGTGAACGGAACAAAGAAGCCCGGCCAGGGCAAGAGCTGCGATGCAGAAACGAGACCAAGCCGCTGGAGGATGGAGAAGAAGTGGACGTGGTTAATAACCCACCGGCTGGCCCACCGCCCCCACGGACTTCGCGCGGCGTGCGGGAAGAGCCGCTGGAAGCCGCTGATTGCAGAATCGACGAGACAGACGGCGGGGAGCCCGCTGAGAAAGAAAGAGGCCGTGGGGATGGACATGCGCCGGCGTTCGTGCGCAACGAGGTCGACAAACGGGACGTTGACGTATCGGTTGTACAGCTGACCAGTCTCTGGGATCAGCAACGGCAGCAGGGTGGTTTCGTGAGCAGTCACTCACAAGAATTCTCTGCCGCATGCCCACGACACCCCACGTCCCGCCCGTGATAAGCGCCGAGTTGACGGTCCAGAGGAGGCGCGCAACGTCGGCATCGCGCTCTCTGTGCTCGCGCTCGTGCTTCCTGACCTCGATTGCGGCTGCCACCCCAGCAGACTCGGGCTCGGCGACGCCAATCACCAGCATGACCTCGTTGTGGGCGCGGATGATGTCGCGGTTCATTCGGCGCGTGACCTCGTTGACGGGGCGGCCTCGCCCGTCGTAATCCTGCGGCGGGGCCCGCGGGTCTGCGGAGCCTTCGCCCATGACGACGTCTTCATAGGGTGAGCGGCCCTTTGGGGGAGGTCAGTATCGGAGAGGAGAGCTGGTGGGGCGGATGAGATGTACCAAGGCCATAACGGTGATGGGGTCGGCGCGGCCCATGGTGGCGAGCGGGTCACGAACGGGTCATTGGTTGAGACTTTGGAGATGAATATTTGAATCTGAATTGATTCGATTTGATTACTTCATCTCAAGGTGCACGCTGTCACGTGACGGCTTTCAGCACACCGGAGCAAGTGTTTGTGCTTGCTTTTTGCCAATGGAACCCGTTTTGGGGGCAAAAAACAGCGTCTGTATGAGATATATTGAGAGACTGCTCCTGCACTGATGGAAAAGGCTCCTCCTCAGATCTCGGCCTCCCCTTATTCCCGTCCTGGCCTCACGCTCTTCGCCCAATCAGAGCGGATCACTCTCAGCTGGCCACCATCTCTTCATTATTGCAAATGTGTTTGACGGATATGTCCGACCAAGGCCCAATCGATAGCACAGAAAGACGCGATGGCCGCTGTCTTTTGAGCACAGTATATCCAGTGCCACCACTCTTATTGCAAAGGCGGCTCGCGGACACTCTATAATCCTTTGTTCCAAGAAATTGCTTGATGCAAGGCAAACGCCACTCGACGCCCCATATGTCTTTGTAGGTGTAGGCGACAGTGCGTCGATAGGTGTAGGTAGATCGTCAGACACATCACCCACCAGCCGGGCCTGCTGGAGAGGGCCTCCCTTGCCAGACGTGTTTGCATGGAGTGGCACATGATGTCTCCTCCGCCTTGTAGGACTTGCCCACATCGCCTGAGGCCACGGCAATCTGCGGCTCCTCCTTTGTGCTGATCTCAGATTATCAAATTGCATAAAACGGCAACTCTCCTCCGGACTCGCACTCGACACTCCATGTTTTCTCCATTCAGTCTGTAGGGATCGCCTCGCCGACCACATCTCATCGACGTCTTGATCATCATGTCTTCTTCCTCCTCCTCCTCCTCCAGGCCGTGGCGCCTCCCCGTCCCGACCACCGAGGCCGAAGTCGCCGAAATCAAAAAGTTCATCCTCGGTGGTCTTCCCGGCTCGCGCGCACAGCCCAACCAGCGTCTCGTTCGCGTCTTTGGCCTGGCCAACGGCTTCACCACGACAGATGCCAAAGAGCGACGCCATTTCTCCATACAGGCCGTCGATATGATGAACCGCGCCACAGCCAGCGCGCCAGGGGACTCTTCTCCGGACTATCAGCATCTCGCCGAATCTTGCGTCGAGTACGCGCGGCGCTTTCTCGCAGAACACGGCCAGGGTGACCACGTGGCGGCCTCGGGGGCCGTGGTCGGCCTCGTCGAGTACGCACAGTGTATCACCCTGGCGTATTCCATCAAGTGGCTCTTCCACCCGGGGCCGGAATCTCGGTGGGTCATCGACGACGCCGCCCACAACGACCTGGCCTACATTGGCAGACGCATCAACCAGCTGTGGATCATGTCCAAGGACCCGGCTGATGATGGCACCACGTGGGCGAAGGAGACACTGCTCCACGACGCTCTGGCGCGCACCACCGGCAGGACCTCGGATGAGATTCTGGATCCGCACGAGAACCCCATGCGCCTTATCATCCCCGCATACGAGACCATGTGGCGGGTCGTCATGCGCGGCGTCATCGAGGTGTCCTTTCGGGGCGGCGAAACCGGCTGCGGCAACGACGCGTGGCATGCGGTCCTTGGGGCGTTTGTGGAGACGCCCACCCACGACATGCTGCATGCCCGTCCTGGCGGTGCAGACCACGGCGGCGAGGACGGCGTGAGCGCGCTGGATGTGGTCAAGGAGTGCCTGCGCCTGTACCCGCCCACGCAGCACATTCACCGATTCTCGGCAGCCAGCAACACGACGGCGTCGGCAGACATTGAGGGCATGCACCGCACGCCGCTCCTGGCGCCCGGCGCGGTGGGCCGGGATCGAACGCGAGGCGGCTGCCATGGGGAAGCGGCCAAAGTGCCTGGAGGAGGCGCGCGGGCTCGTGCCGTTTGGGTACCTCTGTCCTGCCGGCAAAAACGGATTCGGGTGGAAATCAATCGGGCTGCTTGTGGGGGCCATGTGTGCCGAGATCGTCAAGGGAGGGTGGGTGTTGGAGGGCGGCGAGCGAATCGAGGCAGGGACGCTTCTGAGGGCAGGGAGGGAGGACTACAAGGATCTGAGGATCGTGAAAGAGGGCACGAGAGATGAATAGTGGGGTTCGTTGGGTTGTTGGATCAGGGGGTATACTCTGGTGTGTTCCTGGCGTGGTGGAAGCAAGCTGCTGTGTAGATAGATATATACATAGTGGGTCCCGTATTGGGAACACCATTTGCCCTCTCCCACAGCCAGGCAAGCCTCTGGCCTCGAATCTTTTGGTGATGATGGTATTCACATCCTGATATATCACCAGCAGCCAGCCAGACAAATGGCCAACCACCTTTCACCAAGGATAGTTCTGGTCACGAAAAAAAAAAAAAACCATCAGCCTCATGAGCGATGCATACAAGAACGAACAGACTTGCTTACCGTCCCATCCCAGCACCAAAAGGTGCCAGTGTCACTCTGGCCTTTCTCGGCTATCACCTTCAGCATTCCGGCCACGCTTTCTTCGGGGCCGATGGATCCCTTGACTTCCCAGGCGAGCTCGACATCGGCCATGTCGCTGGGTTGATCAAGTCAGATTAGCCAGCGGGCCCACCCACCACCGTCTTTGAGCGGGCACTTTACGTTTCTACTTCTCCAGGATGGAGCGCCAAGACGACAGTTTCGCGCTTCTTTTGGTGGGATCGTGTCAGCTCGACCGCCATGTGTCGCAGCATCTGGTTGAGGGCGCTCTTGCTCGCAGCATAGGCTCCGAAGCCGTCCTCATAGTCCAGGAAGCGGGCTGTCGAGCCCGAATCGGACGAGATGAATATGACCTTGGGGGGCGGGGAGTCGGGGCTCAGATTGAGCAGCTTTTGCGCGCAGATGACGGGCCCGATGGTGTTTGTGTGCAGATGGAGGGCAAAGTCGGAGAAGGATCTGTGATGGGCCGCGCACACACACGTCGTTACCAACAACAACGGCCTTTTGGACGTTACGGGGGGCTGGTTGGTTGGTTGCGTACAGCTCGGTCGCGCGGTTGGGATACTTGAGCACTCCGGCATTAAGGACGACGTTTCCCAGCTTCATGCCGTCGCCCAGGGCGTCGCGGATGTTGCGGATGAAGCCCTGCCAGGTGTAATGTGTAATGTATGATGCGATGCTGTTAGTGAATTGTATGCTGTATATATATATACGCAGGTGGCTCACGGTGATGCTTTCATCGCTCGAGACGTCGCACTGGTGGACGATGCATCTGGATTCTGCTTCCAGCGAGGCAATCAGGTCGAGCAGTTTGGGCGCGGCCGACACATTGCGCACTGCCGCCACGACGCGGTGGCCAGCTTGCAGCAACTGCTTGACGAACTCGAGGCCGATTCCTCGAGAGGCGCCTACTATGACCCAGGTGTTGGCGTCCATTTCTGCGATGTTCATGCTACGAATGATGTTTTTTTCGCATTTACTTTGTGAAAAGAGTCGGCTGTGCTGCGCCGCCAAATGGCCAAACGTGACCAGATACAAGACTTCAGTGTGTTATCATCGTTAGCCTATTTAGTTATAATAAGGATAGGGCTGCTGAGCTTCAAAGACAGAGGGTATCACGTCTTGGTGTGTTTTTTATCGTGGCCAGGTAAATATTTAATAATAAGGATAGATTATACTATGATAATAGGGGTGGGATTTTTGGACACAATCGACTTCCTCGGTAATGCGGCAAGGGAAAGAAGCTTATTTGCCCAATACCTTATCACTGAAACTCACGATAACGTCTGTTGCAGCATCCTTTTCTTTCCTTGACTCGGTTAGCTCCCATGTGGGGCTGAATCAGATGTTGGATCAGGAGATGCCCTGGGATTACGTTTGGGGCAGCTAATGAGAACACGACAGACATTTCACGAGGTGATGTCGGGGGATATAGGAGCTTGGGCCTGGCCAGTCAGATGGAGAGGCGTGACGATGTAGCAGCAAGCAGGTCGGGTTAGGTCAGGCATCAAAGTTCACGATCCTCCCATTCGCGCGCGTCTGGTTTGGGCCTCTCTAAAAAAAGCAATAAAAAAGAAAAGGACATGTGGTTCAAGGTGACGATGCTACTAGCGCGGCGGGAGACAATCACACGTCGAGTCGGAATTCGCACCCGCCAGTAGCAAGTCTTGTTAGAGATATGCGCTCCGGTCGGTTTTCGTTGCCTCGACTTGTCGTCCCGTTTTGTTTTCGTCAAAATGCCATGGTCCAGACTAGAGACGAAGATGACTCGTGACAACGAGAAGAAGCGGTCTGGGATGGAAAGGAAAAGGGACATTTCGTTGCATTTTTTTTACGTTCCATTTCCAGGAACACGCGAGGAACAAGTCCACGGCCTTTCCTCATTCAGCAGAGCGGCCCGCTAGTGCCAGAGCCTGGCTGCTCCTCTTGACTTGCGGTTGATTGCCATGAGCGTTCTTCCCCCACGTCCGCGGATCGCCAGCTCCGATGGGCTCCGATGGGCACCCCGAAGACCGAAGAGGAATCGCGGTGTCTCGACAGTAAATGCATGCAGCAATAGCAGCAGCAATAGCACGATAGCACGTCCCAGCATCTGCCTCCTTGATGTCTCCAGCGGTTTGGTGTGATGGCCTCCGGAAATAGGATCGCTCAGCTTGTCTGACATTGACGGACCTGAGGGTCGTGTTCTCGGATCGTCTCATCGTCTCGTCTCCTTGACCGGGGACGACCCCACCACCACCACCACCCCGCGCTCAACAATTTTTTTCCTCTGGGGTATGTATATAACAAGTACTACATGTACTGAAGTCCGGTCCGTCTCCGATGGCGGGATGGGCGGGATGGATGACTCATCATTTCTCTCTTCTCCAACATCTAGTCCAGATGCACCCGTTGGCCGACTACATCCCTTGAATCGATTTTCTGCTCCTTCTTCTCGTTTCCCCTCTGATTATCTTCCTTGAAAGCATCGGCCTACCGGCTCCGGTATCTCAGGACCTCGTGGGGCAAACCCGGAGTTCCCCCAAAAGGGAAACGACTCAGGTCAGTTGTCTTGTCTCACCCTCACCTCACTTCTTTCGTCAATACGGGGTCACACCAACCACACCGACAAGCCAAAGGCATGCAGAAAAATCAGAGGTTGAAAAATTAAAAATTAAAAATTAAAAAGCCAAAAACCGCATAGCATCACATCGTCCTGAAACGGACATGGTGCAAGATCTCTAACTGCAACAGAACAGGCCCGCCCCTTGGACAGCTTCAGGACTCTGGCACCTCCTTCCCACGATTGGCACCACCTCCTCCCTCTCCCTGCAGGAAGGAAGGAAGGAAGGATAGACACGAAATCGAAATCGTCAAATCGATAACAAGTTGATCAGGACACGCCCCCCCCTTCTCTCTGTACTCCGTTCCAGCTGTCGTCGCACCTTCCCGCGCAATGGTCCCCATCTTCCACATCCGTCGAGGCAGAATCTCAATCTCAATCTCAATCCTGAGGCAATCCGCTCTCAACTTGTCGCCCCGTCGACGGTTGCTCTCCTCCTCCTCCTCCTCTGCATCCTTACTGTCCATGCCCACCATTGCTCGTCCCCAGCATACATTAAGACCAGAGACCCGGCCTCTCCATTCCGCATCGTCTTCAGCTCCGAGAGTACAGACAACGACTACCACCCACAATATATACCCTCTTCTTGCAAGCACCAGCCCCAGCTCTGCTAGTGCTGTTGCTACCCTCAACACCGCCAGTACGGCTTCCCCAAACCTCCCATCGTCCTCGGCCTCTGGCGCTGGCGGTTTAAATTCCTCCACATCGTCCCCCCCGGGTTCTCCTCCCTCTTTGTCTGTCCCCTCCACCACCGGCTCCCATTCTTCCTCTCGTCGTTCCTCGGTCCGCTTCTACGCGAGCCGCTACACCCAATCCCTCCCCAGCAACACTCCTTCTCTGCCATCCTCCTCCTTCTCTTCCTCCTCCTTCTCTTCCTCCTCCTTCTCTTCCTCCTCCTTCTCTTCCTCCTCCTTCTCTTCCTCCTCCCCCTCCCCCCCCCCCTCCTCCTCCTCTGGCAGCCTCAAGGTCCGCCGCCGCCCCCTCAGCGTCGCCAGCACAACTGCCCGCCATCGCATTTCCACCTCCATCCGCTCGCCAATCTCCACGTCTGCTTCCCAACAGCCCGCCGACGACATCCCGCCTCTCCCAATCGCCCCGGCCAGCACCTCGGCCACCACCTCCTCGGGCCTTGCCCCGCAACCAATGGCCTCGTCGTATCCCAGCAACAACACGAGCACCACAGATCTTGTCACCCCGCGATCCTCCTCGCCTCCATCGTCCGTAGCCTCTGGCCGCTCCTCCCAGTCACCTATATCGGCTAAACGCATGTCCATCTCCAGTCGTCGCCTGACAGATCTCAACCCAATGTCATCAGTCGATGTCTCCGCCATCGAGGAGGCCATGAAGATGGCCTCCCTCGATCAGCTGCGTGGCTACTCCCAGGACCATTACGGCGAGGTCCACCAGTTCCGCAATACCGAGTACACGCCCAAGTCGCAGGCCGCCGGCTACCAGATTCTCCGGGAACCTCTCTGGAACAAGGGTAAGCACACAACAACGCACACAAACGCTCTTATATATATCCGTACTCGTTCCACTCACCAGCAACCCCTCACAGGCTTGTCCTTCACCCCCGAGGATCGTATCGCAAAGAACCTCACCGGCCTCATCCCTCACGTCATGGAGAGCCTGCAGACGCAATGCGCCCGCGCCATGAAGATGATCAACAGCCGCCACACAGACATTGACAAGTATCTCTACCTCTCGCACCTCAAGAGCCAGAACATGGACCTGTTTTACCGCCTCCTCATCGACAACGTCCGCGACCTCATGCCCCTTGTCTACACCCCCACCATCGGTGACGTCTGCCTGCAGT
>JAOYNU010092247.1:0-46319 GCA_026745395.1 Tympanopsis confertula | reverse complement strand
GCAGCCTATATCCTAAGAATTAGTTTGTAGCTTTGACTGTGGGAGCCCAACTCCGTAAAGATATTTCTATCTGTTCCTGAAATCAGAAAATTGAATCTTACCCAGCGCACCACATCAAAGCTATCCTCAAAGCCAGTGGGAAATGGATTCTCAGGGGCAAGACGATATTCAACATTCAAAATCAACAGTGGCAATTCTGCAGCTAGTGCACGACAAGAGACATCATCCGTCTCAAGGCCACCTGTGACAAAGCCACCGCCATGGAGATAAACCAGGAGGGGCAGGTCAGTTTGATTGGACTGCTTGTAGGCGCGCACGCGGATGTTGTAGCCATCACGGGCCTCCACGAAGAATTCATGAATATCCAGACCATCTTGAGGAATGATTTTCACCCTGTCTCTGCTCATGGGCACACGTCGGGTGTTAGGTGGGAGGTTATTCGGAAACTGACCTCATCAGCGGGGATATTGGCGACATGTTATGTTTATTGCTAGCGTACCTCAGCCCATTCAGGATGGGCAACGGCCAAGTGGCGATGCTCTGCCATGTTCAATAGATCAATAGATTAGCTAAATACTAAGTTCGAAGATGAGGATACGTTCGAGGGGCAGCGAGGGATCTTATCAATCAGATATGAGGGGACCATTTTCCTATTCAGGGTTGCCGAGGTCCTTAGCATGCATCGCCAGCTTCCATCGGAGGTTCGGACCAAGCTTCCTTCCGATATCTCCATCGCAATGTGGATTATCTATAAGAAAATCAACTTGACTAAGACACTTTGAAATCTAGCTTGGCCTCCACTTCGAGAGGCGGGAACGTTCAATGTTGGTGCACCAGATGTCGTAGCAGCATCCATTCATACCCCAAGAGCGACATCGTATTTGGTGTAACCTTGGAAAGAACTAGTTATCGTTCGCAAGTGGAAGTATCTTAGGAAAAAGGTCAAAGTTTTGATATCAATTCATCATGTGCAGATGCAGGGTAAATCTAGTTATTACAGAAAGCAACAGCAGGTATCCACTGTATATTTTTGTGCGCCTTGCGCCCCCATTTCCATCAGACCAAAAGCCCTTGAAGACGTGATCAAGTAAGACAAGTTTACATGCGTCCCTTGACACGCTTGCTCTTTCCAGGTCGCTTGGCACCGCCAGCCTTCATCTTCTTGGCGGAGAAAGATCGCAAGTCTCCGCTGGAAGCAGCATCACCACTCTTAGCGTGGCGCTTCTTGCCACCGAATCCGAACTTATCATTCTTCTTCTGGCGCTTCATGTTGGGACCATCGCCTTGGCGGCCGCGTCGGCCCTTCTCTGGTGCAGCAGCATCGTCGATAGCAACATCGAAGATATCGTTGGTGTCATCGGTAGGAGCAGATGTATCAGCCTTGCGCTCTGTAAAAGCTCGTTAGTACAATTGCTATGAAATAAATTGTGTGAATGGGATGAACGTACTCTTCTTAAGCGTGTTGATCTTTTCCATGGTCTCACGCTTTTCCTTCGCTCTTTGCTGCAGCTTGGCATTTTGCACTTGCTTGCCGAACTTCTTCAAGTCACGCTGGCGGCGAGCTTCAGCAGAAGCCTTCTTACCAGCCGCCTCGTCGTAAAGCTTCTTCTTGATCTTGTCCATGTGCTCGTCATTCTTGACCATCTCTGCGAAGTAGTCACCAGGGCGGGTGAATGGAATACCCTCCTTTTTCAAGGCACCACGAGCGGACATGGCAGCAGCCTGGCAGACCTTGTAGAAAGCCAGCTCCCGGTTCAGGTCATCGTGGACATCAGGCACATCCAATTCTTCGGTTGAGACGAGAGAGTTGTGTTCAGAGAATGGAGTCTTGGAGGTAATGAAGTTTATGCGTTTGAGAGAAGAGTTGATTGCGGCGGAGTTGTTGATTGTGAGTCGCTGGTGGGTTACGACATCCTCGCGCTCGTCCTCCTCGAGGTCTGATAGAGGAATATCTTCCTCTTCCTCTTCCTCATCTTCGTCTTCTTCAGCCTCTTCGTCCTCGTCAGAGTCACCGTCGGCCTCTTCGTCATCTTCCTCCTCCTCCTCAGAGACCTCTTCGGAATCTTCAACATCCTCGTCCTCATCTTGCTTCTTTCCCTTGGCGGCTGGGCTAGTCGCAGGCTTTACGCCTTTGCGCTTGTCCGCAGCCTTCACCATCTTCTTCTGCTTTTCGGCGTCATAGTCGCGACCCTTCTGGGCATCCAGCGCCTGAAGGAGCTTGCTTCGTTTGACCATGATGTGTGGTCTGAGAGGAATTGGTGGGTTGGAGAATACCAGAAATCCACGTAGAGAAGCAGCGGGTTATGCTCTGGATTTTTTTGAACCGGGTCCACTCCTATTGCGGTTAGCGTGGGCGATAAGAGATAAATCTGGTTAGTGCGGGCCGGGAAGCGCATTAATAGATGATCCGCCTGTTATCGGCCTCCCCATCGCCGCCGCAACAACCAAGCGGTTGTACTTGCTTCAATTCGCGCAAGACTCCTGATCACCATGGCTGATGAGGCCACTCCAACCAAGGAAAAGCCCTCTGGAGAGGAGTCTTTGCTTTCTCAACCAGTATGCGTGCCCTCTATCCTTGCTGAATGCTCCTTGCTAACCAAGGCCAGAACGCCGATGCCCAAGGTCAACTCACTGCCGCTGTCGACGAGCTCTTAGATCAGCTCCAGGGAAAGTTTGATAATATATCCAAGGAGATGTTTGGAAAACGTGCGTTTGCTCTCTAGGCTTCAGAAGGAGAGCCTGGCTAACATTCTCCAGTGGATGACATGACCCGCCGACTCGACGAACTTGAGGCCTCCCTCACAACGTCTGCGAATGACTCTGCTTCTGCCACTCCTACGAAATGATACCGAATCCATGGACCGAGGCCCCAAAATTATAACATTCCCCGACGAGTGGAGACGCAATTGCCCTTTCATGGATCCCCTCGCATTGGAGTCGGCTTTTGTTTATGCTTCGCAGCTGTCGTCGTGCTAGAGTAACCTGCGCAGCAACCGAAATTTATCTTAAACGCAATTATGATACCCTACATATTGAACCAATGCAACATCAGATCTTTTCTTCAATATCGCAATTGTTGTATAGACATCGAAATTCGGAAACAGACATGAGGTTTCATGAACCTTTCATTTCATACAAGTACCAGGACGCCAAAGGCATCTCTGCAGCAAATCTACCAGAAATATATTCATTAAATTAGATCCAACCCTCTGCAAACGAGGATTGGAGCCAATAACCAAGCATAACAAAAAGACAAGCGTTTACAGCTCATCCTTCTTGCCCTCCTTCTCCTCACCAGCAAAGCCACGGAGGATGTTGCTGCGGGAGATAATGTCGTCGACCTTCTCGGGGGCGGAGGAGCCCTTGCTAAGGATCTTGACCAGGCGAGCAAGCTCCTTCTGGGCGTACTCGCGGTTCTCGCTGAGCTTTGTAGCAACCTTGACGTAGTACTCGGCGTACTTGTCCTGGAGGCCCTTGGCGGTCTTCTGGATCTCAGCAGCGAGCTTGTCGAACTTCTCAGCAGGGGCATAGTCTGCAACCAGCTTGTCCAGCGCAGCGATGGTACCGGCCTTCTTGTCCAGACCGCCGCCAACAGCGCGGTGCGAGCCAGTCTTGGTGTTCAGGAACTCGATGAAAGCCTCCTCGGAACGGGCGCCGGCGTATGCCTCTGGCTCGGTCGAGCCAGCGGGGAAGAACTTGATGGTAGGGTAGCCAGTGACACCTTGCTCCTTAGCGAGGGACTTGGCGTTCTCAGCTTCGGCGTCGACCTTGGCGATGACAACGTTGGACTCGAGGGCGAAATCGTTGGCGAGGGTTTCCCAGGTAGGAGCGAGGGTCTTGCAGTCTTTTGAAAACGAGTAATGTTAGAACATATGGTCACTATTTAGAAATCGCGGAAGCTCAACTTACGGCCACACCATGGGGCAGTGAAAGCAACCAGAACGTTCTTGTCACCACCAATGGCAGTCTTGAAAGTAGCGTCATTGAGGTACTCAACCTTGCTGGGCTCCTTCTGGGCAGAGCGAGACTTGATGCCAGTCTTGTCGGTCACCCAAGCGGTTAAGCTTTCGATATCACGGCCACCCTTGTACTCCTCGGGCTTGTCACTCTTTCCATCGAACCACTTCAGGGTGGGGAAACCCTGAACACCGAAGCGCTTTCCAAGCTCACGGTTCGCATCGGCATCGACCTTGGCGATAGTGACCTTGTCCTCAGCGAAGGCGAAAGCGGCGCCAAGCTCCTCATAGACGGGAGCGAGGGTCTTGCAGTGACCGCACCAGGGAGCGAAGAACTCAACCAGAGCGGGCTTGCCGGATTTCAAGACGACCTGGTCGAAGTTCGAGGGGATCAGGTCTTTGACGGCGGAGGCGGCATTGGCGAAGCTGCCGAGCACGGACAGCGAGCCCAAGAGCAGGAGGCTCAGGCGGGCCATATTGTATGAGCTGGGGGTATTTTTTTTTGGAGTTAAGCGGACTTGGGGGGGTATGGGAGAGGGGCAACACTAAGTTCGGGGGAGCTGGAGATGTAGTAGAAGCTTAGATGAGATGATGACAAAACATACCGAAGAGGCCACTTGGTGCCTCCACCGCAGATCCTCCGCGCTTCGCTGTTGATTGGGAGCCTTACGCTTTACTCTCCGTCAATTCACACTTTTCTAGGTTCTCTTTGTGCTATGTCTTAAGTCTCTCTGTTCGTTCTTTGTAGTTGTTGACTTTGTTGATTCCCGCTGGTACAACCACGTGCATAGTGAAACAGGAAAGTGTCACTGTACAACTCATTCATCTACCATGCACCCATTTCGAATTATACATTGGACTTCGCAGGTCTCTCACACCTACACCGTAGCTTCTGAGTATCTGAAAATTGTATACTGTGCTATCGAGTATCTCCATTATTTGAAGAATCAAAAATAAAATATAATCTCCTACTAGGTCATACAAATGTACGGCGTGGGCGGGTGCACCAACTCGCGAGGCCGTCGAGCGAGTGGTGCACGTAAGGCACGGGTAAGGCTTTTATGACAGCCAAATGTCCATACCTGGCAGCCCAAGAAAGAGCAGAAATATCGTCTTTATCTTTCGCATTCATATCCACTTGACCTGTGTCCAGAAGGATTCGAACGACCCTCTACCTCCCCAACTGGAGCTCGAGCTGCGGTAGCGTTTATAAGCTTCCTCTATTGGATCCTGTGAATCAGCAAACGACCGCCATTGCAAGCGATTGAGGTTGAAGCAAAAGGACTGACATTCCGTATCGACGACATCCCGCTTGGTGTTGCTTGCAGAGTTGCTCGATAGCGCACTGGAGGTATCGCTCGTGGCTTCGCTCGTGGAGTTGCTCGACAGTGCGCTGGCGGAGTTGTTCGACAGTACGCTCATAACTTCGCTCGTGGCTTCGCTCGCGGAGTTGTTCGACAGTACGCTCATAATTTCGCTCCGCGAACATTTCAATCGGAACTTGAGGTTGATTATTGAACGGGACAGCGTTTTGTGTCGACATGTCGATACCTTGGCCGTTCATTCTGAAAAGCACTCGATAATCGCAGCCAAAGATCTGAAAAGAACCTGATCAATGTACTCGAAGAACTTGATCATCGCACTCAAAGCACTTGATCATCTACCCACAGCACTTCATCATCCACCCAAAGAACCTATCATCGATCTCCAAATCTCAAGAGCTGAACCGCCCTACTTTTTTTGGACTGGACCACCATGGCCCAAGAAGGTATGCTGCTGGCTCCTGCATATGTGCTGTGAGAGAGCAAGTCTAATAGCATAACTACTAGCTCCGAACAAGAGTGTGATCAGTGACCTGGGAGACATTATCAAAACTCGTGGTCCCGGCTTGGCAGCTGCCATACTCGCCATGCTCTTAGTCTCCTGGCTTTTGCGCCAGCTGACTCTACTTCTAATCTGGTGGTTTCGGGCCTGGGAGCAGTAAGTGCTTGCTCAGTGCCAGGATGACTGAGTTCTGACATGTTCCCACAGGAACGTGCTGTAATCCCAATAGCAATCATGTCCACCGATGGACCTTGCATTGCGGTACACAGCGAGACAACTGCAATGCACATTTATTTAGCACTGAAATCGAGACATTGCGTACTCTTCATCGCTTAGGTGCGTTCATGCAGGAGCACACGGGACAGTGGTCCGTATGCGAGCGTGACCAGTTATCACAATTACATCGTGAAAGCCGCGAGGAGGGACGCAGCCAGCCCTATTACTACAGCCTGATGAAGGCAGCTTTCATCGCTCACAATTGGGGTCAAGTGACTAAACGCGAGCTCAATTTGCGCGAGCGCCTTGAAGCTTTGAGCCCAGACATTGAGTCCAGCACCAACTCCGACTCATCCGATTCTCATCCTGAGGGCAGCGACATCATGAATTCGATTGTCATCGGCGATGAACCTGATTCTGAGCCAAACATGCCAGCATCTCGCGGGGGACATGGTAACAAACGGGGAGGTAGAGGAAGAGGCTGCGGCAGGGGACGAGGCGGAACGTCTGGAGGGTCTCCGCGTCCACTACGACGATCCCGACGCTTGCAAGGGCTGATGGGACCTGGTAGCCAGAGTGGTAAGGTAGTTTAGAAATCCCGTGAAGTACTACATACAGTCTCAATCAACGATGGAAGGCAATAGTAACTCAGGAACTGCGATCTCTCTATCTCTTTAACCTTTAACTATCTCCCTACCTTAATGTAGGTATAACTGGCTATATTAAGACCGCCAGCTAGAAGGGTAGTATTACTATCACTGCTTCCAATAGTACTTCCATACAAAGGGTAGATACTATATAGAGGTATAGAGTAGATACTCTGTGGAGGCATGGAGTAGATATTATGTAGATATTTCGAGGGACTCCTCAATTACCTTAGCTTTCTACCCCAATTGTGTGAGAGATTACATACTAGAGCAGATACAGTTTAGGGGGAGTCCGAGTAGCGACCGAGGGGGTCCGTCTCACAGCACTCGCAGCTACATGGATCAGACTTCGTCGAGCATTTTCCTTCTTTTTTTTGTGGTTGGATTACTAGATAGTAATACAATAGAGAATTTGCTGTATACATCCATAAATAGTTCATGCAGATTGAGATGCGAAAGCATGATCCTGGATGCAACGCGTAGACATGGAGGCCCGAAAATTTCATGTGCCATTCCAGACAGCTAGAAGTAAATCAAGCTTCCCACCGGCACAGGAGCGATAGCCAAACCGGGGTTCTCTATCGTCGCTCTGATAGCCATTTGTTTGCATCGTCCCATAACTTTGTATCCTTGATCTCCTTCCCTGCGTGCTGGGTGCCCTTGTAGACCTGAGAAAGTGGTTAGATTGCGGTTGTGTGTATTCATTATTGGAAGGTACTTACGGCATCCCAGAGCTTGAAGGCAAGGTCTAAGTTGCCCGTGAAACTTTCGCTGTGCTGGAACCACTCTTTACCCTTCGACTTGACCTCGGCGCGAGCCTCGGGCGAAGTAGGATCGGCTTGGAGGGGAAGATCGTCTAGGTAAGTGCGAACAGCAATACCCAGACCGCAGTCATTATCGTCAATAAAGGGAAGCCTATAAAGCTATTAGTCTCGTCGACATGTTCGCTCTCAGGACTGGGTACGTACTTCAGTCCCAACTCCGACCAGTCATTACGATCTCGGTCTGCTTCACCGCTGAGGAGTAAACTAGCGAGGATGACCTCGACCAGATTCCTCAGAGCCGAGCGTACTTCAGAGATCAATGATCGGTAGCACAGAAGCTGGCGGCTCAAGGGACCTGAGTAGCCAATATTCTTGTGTTGCAGCTTGCCAATGCAGGCTACCCGGGAAACAAGCATATTGAAACTCTTATCCTCCTCTACCAAAGTAAAGCTATTAGACAACTTCTCAAAATATGGAAGACTTAGTTATAACATACCTGAGCCTCTCATGGGGCCACCGGACACTGAGTCGAACCAGTGCTGGGTGTTGAGTAGATCATGACGAAGCATCTCAATTGCAATAAAGATAGTCTCCTCAAGGTTGTCCGAAGGGCCAACATCTGAGAGCGCTTGCACGAGGACCTTGCCCCATACGGTAAGATTGTGCTTCGCATCGACGTAGCCACGTAATTGCAAGAAGCGCCACAAAACATTAGACAATATATCTTCTTGAGCCGACAACACCTGTACATTGTTAGATGGACCGCTCGATTTCATGACTCACACCAACTTACCGGGCTCTCTTTTTTAGCAAATGACTTGGCAACAAAGTCTGCGTTGCTCAAGCTCTGGACAGCGAATTTCAGGGTTCCCCGTGGGGCCTGCAGCTTTTGGACACTTTCTGGGAAACTGTCGCTCCTAATCTTCCATGCTTGAATTGTCTCCTTGACAGATGGAATATTCTTGAGGTTGGTCTTTCGGTCCGAGTTTTCGTCGAACCAGGGGCGGATCGTGATTTCTTTGACCTGGTAGAATCGGTGAAGTGAGTTGGCCAATAAGGAAATAGACTGTATCCGGATAGGAGTGAGAGTCTCCCCAACAAGCTGTCGATAGATTTCGGTGTCTTCTGCACCCAATGGAAGTGAAATTCGCACTTCGCCTGAGGTCAAGAAGTTAGGAATATCAGGGCCGAGAACGCCTTTGGATAGATAGAAATATAGCTCCTCGGGGAGCCGTTGGCCGATAATGGCATGCAAGTCAGACGAGGCGGTCTCTTTCTCCATTGGAGCGACGTTACCGTCAACATCCATGTACACGTGGTGCTTGACATTCATATAGGCGCGCTTGTAGAGATCTGTGTACTGGAATTCCTGCATGCGTCGATCCTCCTCATATTGTGCGCAAAGAGTCAACGCATTCCGTCCTGCTGCGTTATACAAAGCCAGAGCATCGCGGACATTGGGAGTCTTGCCCGGATATCCGGGGCTTTCAAATAGAGGGCAAGAGCGAAGGAGTGGGGAGCCGAGGAGAAGAAGAAACTCAACAAATTGCTCATTTGACAACCGTCCCAACTCTTCTAAGAGAGTCTCTTTTGTGAGCCAGGTGAATTGGGATGCTTCGGTTTCGATCCGTGTGACGAGCTTCTCAACGTCGAAGAGGAAGATTTCGGATGGACCATAGACAGCGTCGACGACAGGGTTAGTCCCACGCGCAAGGTAGGCAAGCTATTCGAAAGTTTTTATAAGCATGTGCTTCATTGCGTCATTGCGCCCAACAGATACTCACCTGAGCGGCTGCGCTGTAGGGCGCGACCATGAAAGGGATACCATTTTGGAGGAGGATCCTCTGAAGGAACTTGTAAAGGGTTTCCGGGGGAGGGGTCCCTGAGGGGTTGGAGCTGTCAGCGGGTGTTTCGTCCGTTGGAGAGAGTGGAAATGTTGGACTCTGTGGACTAGTCGGAGATTGCCACATCCAGGGAGGAGACGGGGATAAATAGTAATGTCCAGGAACTGGAGATCCAAGTGGAAAGTAAGAGATCATACCGGCACTGCTGAAGGCATCGACGACCTTGTCGGCCTGCTGTTGGTCGTAGAGGTCCCATGCTTGTTCAAAAGGGCGCGGCGAGGCGGGGGTTACGGGGGCACTGCGCTGGTCTTTCCTGCCGAATTCGAGGCCGTTGAAAACGAAGATGGATCCGACACCTAGGGACTTGAAAGCTTGGAGCTCTTTCTCGATGTTGGTCCGCAGGGCAAACGGGAAGCCACCCAGGGCGCCCAGCAGAGCTTCACGGGTTGACTGGTTCACCAGGTGTTGGGAGATATAGTGGGAGGCATCGATTCCGATCACGGCGTCCTTCAGGGCAGACAAAGGGAGATGAAGGGACTGCGCAGACTGGTTTTGGCGGGCAGCGACCCAGTCATCGAGCGGACGGACTGGAGAGCTGGCGGTTAGCGACCAGGCAAGGGGATGGGCAGATCCAGGCATTGGGAGTGTACTTGGCATAGTTGTGAAGCTGATGGGCAGAGAGCGCGGCTAATTGCCGAGCATTGAGGCCCCAAAGAAACAGTGTAGAGAGATGGGGAGCGGGGAGGGGATGATATCGCGGGAGCTGGAGGTTGCGAACTGACGAGGGGGAAAGCGGAGTCCTGCTTCAAGTATTTCAAGGTGTCTCTTCTTTTCTTTTGCCAGGAGGGCCATAATCCCTACCAATTCTCTTCAAATCTGGACAGCCAGTATTTTTGACTTAAATTCTAGTGCATCTCCTATTGCTTGTTTATTTCCTGTTCATCGAGCCTGTTGTTCTATTGCTAAAACAGTTTAGTGTCCCGTCGCGATCCCGAGTCCACGCAAATCCTGAGCCAGAGGGCCCAGCCAGACCTTCTAGGAAATTGGTCATGCGGAGAATATTATACCTAAATACTAAATAGAATTTTCTAATATTTACATATCATATACTTAGGTATTCTTCATAGCCAGTGCTGCTACTCGCAGGTCATGGTAACAGGCATATATTCAGTGCTGGCACATCTGCGCATCCCATAATTTTGCACCGAACAATATTTCAAGAGATAGCATGCATCTTCAGACATCTCTGGCATCACAATTTGAAAGTACGGCCGAAAAATGAATAACCCGCGGCTTATCTAGGCGTCGGGTGTCGCCGCACGGAGGCGACCATGGATCCCGTGGCGTCGATATGGCAGATACGAGGCCCACTGGCACTTGTCATTAATGCTCCTGCAGGTCCCCATATATCTGCACGCCCCGCCATCTTCTGGAGGTCGACACCTGCAACATGTCTGACGTTACTGTCCCTATCGAGCTCCCTGTCATTGACATCTCCAACCCGCACGACCCCGCCGTGGGGAAGGCAATGCTGGACGCCGCGGCCAAATATGGGTTTCTCTACGTCAATAGCAAGGGTACTGACTTTGCTGTCGAGGATGTAGATCATTCGTTTGGTCTGGTATGTCTGAACTTTCGGCCTTGGAAGGTTCATCAATTATATTCTGCAGCGACTAACCTCTACATATAGTCTGCGAAGTTCTTTGCATCACCGTCGGCTGAGAAGGACGCCTGCCGTATCACCCCAAATGTCAGTCCCAGCAACGCAAAGCAACCAATTGCTCCATAATTGGAACGCAATGGCATTCAAATGTTGACTATTCTCAGAACCGTGGCTGGTCTGGTATGCATACCGAAACACTCGACCCTGAGCACCAGCGAGTAAGTCAATGCACCTCAATCCACCGAGGCCCTACTCAATGACCTAGGTAGCTAACACTGTATCCAGAGAGGAGACTTCAAAGAGTAAGACATATTACCCGGGAGAGCTTCCAAAATCCCATAAGTAACGTTGAAAAGAGCCATGAACTTCGGTGACTTCAAAGACGGCAAAGCACAGCAACCACTCCCAGCAACCCTCCAACCCCACGAAAGCGAAATCAATTCCTTCGCCTCTCTATGCAACAAGACCTGCAGCCGGATCCTGACTCTCCTCGCCCTAGGCCTTGAGGTATATCCACTACCCCCCAAAAACCATAACAATAATCTAATATATCTTAGATCCCAGAAGACTTCTTCACAACCCGCCACGACCCCTCCACAGGCCCAACAGGAAGCATCCTCCGCTACCTCTGGTACCCCTCAATCTTCTCTAAAGAAACAGCCTCATACGCGCACGACAAGGACGTCCGCGCAGGCGCCCACTCCGATTACGGAAGTATAACGCTCCTCTTCCAGCGGCCCGGACAACCAGGTCTTGAAATTCTCCCTCCAGACAGCGACGGTAAGACCTGGGCTCCTGTGCCGATTATCCCAGGTCCTTCGCCCGAGGCAGCAGGATACCCATTCCCTCCTATCTTAGTTAACATCGGCGACCTGTTAAGCTATTGGACGGATGGGTTGTTGAAGTCGACTGTGCATAGAGTTGTGTTTCCGTTGGCGGAGCAGCAGAGTCCTAACCCGAAGGATCGGTATACTTTAGTTTACTTCTGTCATCCGGTTGATAGTACGGAGCTGGTGCCTGTTCCTAGTGAGGTTGTTGGGAGTTATAGAGCGAAGACTGGTGAGGTGAATGCGGTTGGGTTTGGGGGTGGAGCTGGTTCGTTGGAGGAGGGGAAGAGGCCGTTGACGGCGGCGGAGCATTTGGAATCGCGGCTAGCTGCTACGTATGGATTTACTAAGTAGTGTAAATGAGATTGAATAGAGATAGTACGATGAGTCGATTGATGAGTATCAGAAACAAGTCGATATGCAAATGGGGGTTTCATTTCATTCAGGGTAATTGACGCGGCCGATGATAAGTGATGAGAAAGCAGAAAACGCCGGTGCCAAGGGTGGCAAAGTGCATCAAGCAGGAAAGGACAGGTCCTCCAAGCACATAAATCAATATCGTAGATGGGAGTGAGGAAAAATAACAGAATGCTTGGGCGGCCATGAGCGGCCAGAACGTGTCAACAGGTGCCCATCCAGGGACATGTAGGAAACTCGTGAATCACACAATTAGGTATGAGGTTGCACAATGGCTCGGGGAAACCAAAGAGAGAGGCATCCGCCGCGATGGAATGGGAATCAACAAAAGATGTACACTCATGACAGATGGGATATATAAGGAGCAATGAATCAGGGGAAACCGTGAAAGACATCCCGAGGGTATGGTAAGAGAGAACTAAGGTGGATCGAATGGGTAATAAGACGGACTGTGTGAGAGGACGAAGCTAAGCGACGTGTAAAGTGGTATCTTAGGGGGCCAAATTGAAACGCCGCCAGGTTTTGCAGATGCCATGCGCAAAAGTCAGACATAAGACAAGGGGAATAAAATTTGTGATGATGCGCGTGATGGGTATGACGCTATGCGAGCCATTATGCAGGGAAATCAGAAATGTAAACTCCTTCGGTGTTTGTGAAGGGTGTCGTATCAAATCAGGGCGTGGTGTGGCACCAGTGGCGGTGGTATACCCACGCGGCTTTCTGGCAATCTTTGCTGCAGTACTTGGTGCGCCGGCAACGGCGGCACTTCGCGAACTGGCGCTGGAACTCCTCCCATTTGCCACACTTGTAGTAGGCGCACTGACGAATGCCTCCACGAGACTCGTCCTTACGGCAGAGGTTCCGCATCACCACGCAGGCCCAGTACTGCATGTCCTTTGAGTGGTGTCGCACGGTGAACTTCTCAACGAGAGGGAAGATGTTCACATCATCTGGAAGTAAATACTCATCTTCCTCCTCGAGAGGCTCAACTGGCAAGGATGGATCCGCATTTTCATCCAGAAGATGGAGTTCACGATCAATCTTGAGTTTTGGGACCAGATGAGAACGCTGGAAGTAGGTTCGCAAATTGCAATACTTCGAGACGTATGCCAAGAGCTGGAGAGACATCAAGACGTCCTCGTCGCGAGGCATGGTGGTGAGAACGCTCTGGGTCGCAGGGGTGTTGCGATCGCGGAGGTACAGCGCATATGGACTAGGGGCAAGAGTGGGAGAGTTGGGGTTGTTTGTGGTTTGGGTTGGAGAAAGACCCAAGGCGCCATTGTTCTGAGTGGTGCCATTATTGTTGATGATGCTTCCATCGACGGCAGAGCGATGTTGGATATTGAAGGCCTCTGATTCTTGGCCTTCCTCCGTAGGATCTGTCACTGTGAGATCATGAGTCGTGGAGACGTCGTCAATCATCGTGGTTGGCTGCTCATCACTATCGATATCCATTCGATTTGGCAGTCCAACAATAGGATCCGCGTTTTCTCCCGTGCCGTTATCATCACCCATCACCAAATCCTCACCATTCGCATCATCAGATTCACCGGAGGCGGAGAGCTGTTGGCGGATAGCTGGGCGTTGTCTAATGGGAGGAGGAGGGGGCGGGATGCTTCGTGGTTGTGTCTGCAGTGGCCCACTTGGCGTTGTTGGAGATTCGGGTTGCGAAACGATTCCAGTTTGGAGACCAGGGAGCATGCTGGGAAGACGTTCGGTATCACGGACGGGTCGAAGACCAAATCCTTCATTCGAATCGATTTGGGGCACGGCGGTTGCCAGAGGCTGCATGCCCCGCAGGCGATGACTCGCGCGCGCGTACCGAGTGTCATGAGAACGGTGGTTGGGGACTTCCTGTCGGAAAGTGCTACGTTCAGGAGGCGAGGTCATGGGAACACGCGGAGGAGAGGTGATGTCCATGGCATCGGAGTCGGTGGGTTGGTTGTCCTGATAATATGGTTGAGGGATTTCGATGCTGGGAGGGGGTCCCTGTCGGCGGGAGTGACGGGCTTCCGCATTTGTGCTCGAGTCGGCGCCAGCGCCAGTTGAACGTCCAGTAACCTCGCGCGCGGAGGAGCTTGACTTGGTGACTGGGCGACTCGAGGAAGAGCTTTTGTGTGATTCGGGCTCAGCCCGCGATCGAACCTTGTCCACGACTTTGATGTAGTTGTCCAAAATGGTGGCGATCACGGGGACCATGTCGGCCTCGACCACTCTTGTCCTGACACTTTCAGAACCTCGCACACCGATGTTAACGACACACTGGAAGGCGAGACTCCATTTCCACATCTCCATCAAATCCTTGCTCCTGCCCTCCTTCAGGATGCAAACGAGCCTTTCGATGCCTCCATCGATGGTCAGGATATCCCGAATCCGCGCAGACGAAGTTGTGAGATAGGCAAGATGATTTAATGAGTTGATAAGCGGCAGAGTTGATGTACAATCAAGGGCACGACGATCGTAGAGTGTGGTTGTGATATTGACCGAGGCCTTGTTCACATTGGGGATACTGAAGTTGACTTCCCGCATGATGAACTGCTGTGTATGATGGCCAAAAGAAATCAAACAGGGTATTAAAGAAGAGAACACTCAGATGAATGAAATAGCACCCGGGATGCAATAGAACGACCGGATGGATGGGGACCTTGAGATGCCCCGGTGGTGGGATTCAGCCCCCTAACAAAACCAGATAGGCGCCGGCGAGCGATGTGATCCAGGAAGCCTCACAGTCGACAAAATATTTATTCCAACAACATTTGGGATGCCCGAGATAACGGCTTCGGGATGTGAGTAGTGGGCGCGTCGGTCTAGGATTCGGATCGATGCGTGCGAGTGGTCTCTGAATGACTCCGCTCCGCAGGATTAGATGGCGTCCAACAGGGGGAAAGACCGAAAGCCACGGCAGAGGCGGTACAAGCCGGGGTGTTGAAGTCGAGCGAAGGAGAGTATGAGACAAAACACCGATGAGAAGGGGGAGACGACAGGGCTGGGGAGAGATGGGGGGTTGATCGAAGGAGGGAGGAAAAGCCTTTGAGGGCGAAAGCGGAGAGGCGTCAGGTGCCTCCTTAATATTACGGCACCCGAAGGGCTCTTTCCCGCCACCCTGATGAACCACCCTCGCTCTATTTTTAACAGATGCGTGGCACACGCGATTTAATGCAGTGCCGGCGTGTTTGATGCGGTGGTTTACTTCGTTCTATTGATTGGAGTTCTTGATCTTTTCTGCGTGCAGTGGCTCCCTGCAGGCTATCCGCTTCCCCTCGTGGCAACGCGAACAATTGACTAACAACAAGCGGGCCGAGTACCCTACGTCAGGCTATGAGGCATCTCTCCGACTGCGACCCTGCGATCTTCGGAGATACCGTTCTTCAACTACAGTATACATCGATATTAGCTGAATTTGCCATTTTGCCATTATTCATCATCATTAGCGATCGGGCGCCAATATGCTGATCCGGTGTTTCTTCTTGTCGCATGCATAATCTCGGAGTTTGATCTACATCGCCGAATCAATCTGGTTTCACGCTCCACGCTTGCCCCAGTCTCCATACGGGTGACGCCGTTTCTCCAGGCTTACCATCCTGCCTCAAAGGTTCGTTTCAGAATGCCGAGCGATGATGAAGATCTTCCCACAGGGTTCGTGTCATGTTGATCGCGCAGGTTGGTAAACACGGATCATCTTATTTTAATTAAGAGAGGTCCTAGCAAGGCAATCTAATAAGGCCAAAGTACTCTTTATACATATACAGCCCCAGCCCAGGTGACTAGAACATACGGTGTACTAGTCTAACCTTGGAATGTCATGCTAAGGTCTTCGTCAATGCGGCAAAGCCCCAAAGGCGTTGACAGCGACATTATCATAACGTTGATACGGAGGAAGGAATCTTTCCGACCTTGGAAGGTTGTGCTATTCCTTTGACAGATATAAATATCGATTCCGATGGAGCATAATGAACGCCAAGAACCTTGGAAGACATTCGCCGCATTAATAATCCCATCACGCAGCCGACATAACCGCGTATCACAGTGGATTGTTTGTACCCCTTTCTTGTGATAGTAATTAAAGTCCAGACACAGCTGGCATCAGGTGTACATCCCCGTACAGAGTATGAAGACATCAACACCCAATTCGTGATATTGGAGTGGCTGGGTACGGAGTGTTCTCGATCGAAACTCTTTCGCTTTCAAGGTTAAGGAGTTGTTCATAGCATATCAACCGTGCTTTAGATGAACCATTATGTCGTCACAAGCCGCCCTCTCTAAGTCTACGGTGACACGAAACCAGATATGATGCGATACCCGCCCTGCATCAGATCTGTCTGCGTGATAGTCGGGTAGGGCTCTGTTGGGATCGCCGCTTTACGAGGCTACTCCGTAGATATTAACACGCGCGTAGATCGTGGTATAAGTCACGTGAATCTATACCATCGCTAGTTGAATGTTGTGCATCTTGCTTGTCGACTTCGGTGTCAAAAGTCTAGATGATCATTATAGAAGTATCTCGATTCTCCTACTCCGTACTCCGTCAAAGTGACCGATTCCACCGTCGAGTATCGATGACTGGTACGGAGTACTGATGGAATGAGTAAAGCGGCGGGCGGACAACACCAGAATGGAAGGAGGGCGCCAAGAATTGCCAGGACTTATCCAGGACGTAGATCGCGGAGTGGGGGACTTCAGTGGGGAGAAATTGGCACGTTAATAATGTCCAGTGGGTCACAAGGCCATTGTTCGAAAGTACTCCTCAGGGAAGAGTAAGAGACGTGGGAAGCCTGAAGAAGTCTACAATGGGGTCCAGAACGGCCCCTTTCCAGATGAATGACCGATCTTAGTTGCTGATGAGATGCTGACGTGCATGGCGAGGCAAGCTTGAAATTGGAGGTGCGCCATGCACTAAGAATACCTCCGGTATGGGTCCGTAACCAGGGCTGAGTGTATGATACGGAGGTCGGTGTACGCGAGCAGGGAGAAGAAATCTGAAAAATGAAGCAGTTGAAGGGGCCTTTATCCCCTGGAGGTGTAAATAATGATCGGCCCAGGCCCAGCAGCAGTCTTGCGAGAACGGGCTGAAGCCGAGCCAGAAAATAGGGGGCTCCCAGAGACGGTCTCAAGGTTGGTGGAGACTCATTTTCCTGACGCGCCAAGGAGACCGTCCGGTTGGCGCTGGGCGGATTTCTGGAAATTGGAGGTCGGCTGGGACCGTTTGGGAACCGGGGGGGGGGCGCTTCCCAGCACAACGGGTTTCTTCGGGTTTCTGATTGTTTTCTTGATTCTTCAGCGCGGCTCCAAGATGTCCAGGGGGTTATGCAGGTTAGTCAGCCCTCAGCGAATTAAATGCAGCCGAATCCGCAGAGAAGGGCTGAGCTTGGGCCTGTTGGTGGCCTCTGTCGCTGGTGGCTGGGTTGTACAAAGCCGAGAGGATTCCCTGGTTATGAAGAGTCTGATGGGGAAGATGTACTCCGTACGGAGGATGGGCATCCTGGCTTGCACTCGGAGATGGATATTTGTCATGCTGGCGGCTAAGTATGTACTGGGGACACCGGTAAAATGGGATCAGTTAGCCGCCTCGACGTGGAGCTGGCGAGTTCGATGTCAAATGTCAACCTTGCAGGTGTTTGCTCGCTACGCAGCACTCGATCGAATCGGAGCTCTGGCCTCGACGCTTGGGCCTAGACACTATTCTGACGAGTTGAAGCAATCATCCACTGCCCCATAGTTCTTTGCAGTACGGAGTACCGTATACTTACTTGAATGATGCTGATAAATCACTTGCCACGCCAGCTTGAAGCCTTGTTATGTGCCACCAGCTACTTCTCAGTCAGCAGGGTGACATATAGGGCTTGCGCCCATAAGCAGTTTCCTTTGGGGCCACGCTAAGACGATCTCCAGCGCCACAGCTTGAAATCCTCCGTTGCTCAGGGTCATTCCCGGAGCCTTCATTACCAAGCGTATACCAGTTAGCTACGGAGTATACTCCGTACTCCAACGGTATATTGTCGATCGTAGCCAGCACAAATTCAAATCCATCTTGCATCCCAACTCTTTCATCTCCGATCGTAGAGGTCGATAGCTCAGGTACCCGGGGATTACAGTGCCCCTTGAGTGCGTATTGGCGGCGTAATGCTCCACCGGGAAACGTTCTTTAGTACTGTACTACGAAAAGCCTCGCAGCAGAGCCCAGGGCACCAACAAGAGACGAAAACAGCAGCTGAAGACGATCATGACCAGCATAAGACAGAACTCACCTTGCCCAGCAAAATTGCTGAAACAGGAGGGCGCAATGGCAATGGGCGCAGAAAGCATGGGTGCGATGCCATCGTAGATACCACTAGCAGGCGGTAATACACGGCCGCCCCCTGTTCAGAACCTTCGAATCCCTCTCGCTCTCTCTCCTCCTCTTTCTTCCCCCCCCAATATTCGGCCCACTCGGTTCTCCCACGTCTCTCCCCCCCCCCCCTTTGCCGGCCCTCTTCCCACCGGATTATGAGCACAGTCTGAGGCCTCAACTCGGTCGCTTCCGCCTCTCTGTCTCCTTTCGCTCCACTTTCTGCCCCCTCAATCCCCCATCTTCCTCTTTCAACCTTCAACCCACCCCCCTCCGACAACGGTCCTCTCCACACCCCTGGGCATTGAATCCCTACCCTCGCCCTTCGTTCCCCAGTCCATTCTTTTCAGGGGTCTCAGTGTGATAGTATGGCCGATATGAGCGGCGAACAAATGCAAGCTAGGATCACCGCGGCCAGGCGCGAGGCCGAGGGTTTGAAGGACAAGATCAAGCGCAGGAAGGATGAGCTGGCGGACACTTCTCGTACGATTCCCTCTCCCGCAATTGCGATTCTCCATGGTTCAGGATCGAATCGCCGAGTCCAACCTGGGGTTCTCGAGCTGGAAAGCTGGACCGGATAATACTGACCCTGAGTAGTCCGCCATGTCGCGCAGAACCAGACCGATGCCCTCCCCCGGATTGGCATGAAGCCTCGCCGCACCCTTAAGGGCCATCTCGCCAAGATTTACGCCATGCACTGGTCCACTGACCGTCGCCATCTCGTGTCAGCTTCGCAGGACGGAAAGCTTATCATCTGGGATGCCTACACCACCAACAAAGTTCACGCCATTCCTCTGCGCTCTTCCTGGGTCATGACCTGTGCCTATGCTCCAAGTGGAAACTACGTCGCCTGTGGTGGTTTGGACAACATCTGTTCCATTTACAACTTGTCATCGCGGGAAGGCCCTACTCGCGTTGCGCGCGAGCTTTCCGGCCACTCAGGTTACCTTTCCTGCTGCCGTTTCATCAACGACCGCCGTATCCTGACCTCGTCTGGTGACATGACCTGTATGCTCTGGGATATCGAGTCCGGCTCCAAGGTCACCGAGTTCGCCGACCACCTCGGTGACGTGATGTCAATTAGCATCAACCCAACCAACCAGAACATCTTCGTCTCCGGTGCCTGTGATGCCTTCGCTAAGCTGTGGGATATCCGTACCGGCAAGGCTGTGCAGACTTTCGCCGGTCACGAATCCGACATCAACGCCATCCAGTTCTTCCCCGACGGAAACGCTTTCGGTACTGGTTCCGACGACACTTCTTGCCGTCTTTTCGATATCCGTGCCGACCGCGAGTTGAACATCTACCAGGTAATATTCGTTTCTACAATATTTAGGGTCATAAGCTAACTCTCCCCCAGAGCGACCAAGTTCTCTGTGGTATTACCTCAGTTGCTTTCTCTGTTTCTGGCCGATTACTCTTCGCTGGTTACGACGACTTCGAGTGCAAGGTACGCTATTTCTGCGATATGCGCCAATATTGGATTTATGCGCTAATACAACTCTAGGTATGGGATGTTCTGCGCGGCGACAAGGTCGGCTCCCTCAGCGGTCACGAGAACCGAGTGAGCTGTCTGGGGGTCAGCAACGATGGTATCAGTTTGTGCACTGGATCTTGGGATTCTCTCGTAAGTGGCTTGTTCCCGGGCTTTGTGCCGTTGTGATACCCCTGCTAATCCCTGTTCTTTCTTTAAATAGCTCAAGGTGTGGGCCTGGTAATTCAAAAAACAAGAAAAAAAACCGCAAGATACCCTGTGTCGATCATTTGCCATGCTTTTTATTCGATATTTTTCTTTACTCCGCCGGATCGATCTTCGCCATTTGTACGATAATAATCTGTTACCGGGGATCTCCTGAGTTCCCTCGATAATACGGCGCAGAACGGTCCGTCGCATACGATGTGGAAAGCGTTGAGTGGTGGACGTGAGCGCGATGCGGGGGAAGAAACGAAAGCCACGAACAACGTTTTGGATATGACGACAACAACCGTCGCTGGTGCGACTCTCCAGTTGATATGCCCGCGGTCCTTTGAAAGACGTGCCGCAATCTCCCATACTTCGGCCATCTCTTTATTTATCTTTCGTTGGCTTCCTGCTTCGTCCGCTGGAAATGATGCCTGCCCTCTTTGTTTCTCAACGCCCATCCCCTAACCCCCTTTCTCTTCTCCCCCTTCTTTTTTTATTACCCTCTTCACTCGATTGCCTCATCTGCATCGGTCTCGGCATGTATTTTGGCGGATAGGAAGGACCGGCTTGTTGGATTTGGCTATGATTTGATTTTTCTGTTCGATTTTCTTTTTTTTTACTACTCCGTCAATTTGCGCAATCCTCGTCATTTGATTTCCCTTTCCCTTCCCCTACCTTTTCCCCTTGTCTCGTCAAAGAAAGAGTTGTACTTATCTTTTGTGATCCGATTCCCTTGCTAGGATTTCTATCGGATTCGGTCGTGTTCTGAGCAGTTCCAATTTCCATTTGTGATTCAATCATCTTCGGCCAGTAACGCGACTCCAATCGGCTCGATTCAGCAAGGACTTGGATAGGTGGTATATTTCGACTTTTAATTCTGCGGTAATGTGCTGGGCCCAAAAGCGCGTACCTAGTACGGATACTACTATCAGCTTTCGACAAAATTTCATGGATTAGACTTAGACCCGCAAGCCCATTGACTGTAGTTGTAGCCTGCACTGTAGATGCACTGTATAGGAACAGCATGTCAACTAGACCTGCAGGTTGAAGGAATATCCCAAGCACTGAAGTCCTCATGCGCAGCAGCCTTCTCGTCGATCAAGCTTCTACATGCCCGTGTAATTATGGGTTTATAGTGCAGAAGCGAGAAAGATCCTGAGATGGACTCGGGAATCTGGGCAAGTATTCAGCGACCGTCGCTTAGGCGGGACGAGAGAAGACCAGGTTGAAGAAATGCAAGCAAACTTGAGTATGCATGCATTATCGACCTTGATGGGCAGATGAGGGGTAAAGGATACGTGGCTATGAGTACCGTAAGTGCATTTACTCTGAGAAGTGCATTTACTCTGAGAAGTGCATTTACTCCGAGAAGTGCATATAAAGCACTCTGCCAAGTAGAGTCGAGCCGACGTGAAACCGGCACAGTGTACAAATGTACAGAAAGTGGAGGTTGCACAATCTCCGAGACCCTCGGCTTGCAGGGATTGCTCGCCACTAGGATATCTAGACCTTCTTTGTGGTGCTAAGAGAGAGTCAACTGATCTAAAGGTGTGGGATCGAGCGTGGATAGTGAGGAGGGAAAGGGGGTAAAACCGAGTACAGATGAATGGGTGCCTCAGAGGTCCATCTATAGGGGGTAAACAAAGGATAAGAATTGAGTACAATGGATTTGGCACTATCAAGGACTTATTTGTAAAGACTGTTTCTTCTCTTCATGAGACCGGCATTTCAAAATAAGGGGCATGCCGGACCGATATCATGGAACGACGAGCTCGTACGCTGGAATAGGCATCAACTGATACTTGGAGGATGGCAAAGTTTAGAGTTCTATGCCATAGAAACCAACACTGGCAGTATCTTGGCACTGTTTACCCAACTTGGATGAGTGATTTCCTGAAACTCAAGGCCTTTGTCGTTCTGCATGTCTCTCCACAGAGTTCGGCGAGCGACGCGGCGCAGCATGCACGGCATAGGTCTAGCAAAGTTTTGCAGGCGTAAATAAGCTTATGCCGAAGAGATCCCGAACTCAATATTAAGTTCTGCATCGAAGCAGGAATATCAGAACCCTATTTTTAGTGGAAAGATTGATCTGGATCTTGGATGTCAGTTTTGTTGAGTAAGAAGAACGGCATCGGGAAGTCCCCGAAGCGATGATCAACCGTTTGCACAGAATAGGAGGGTAGGATAGCTTTATAATTCCAAATATTAGGGTTGACTAGACAAAGCTGGCATTGATAGACCTTCTCCATCATCGAAACGGCAGATGCTGTAGGAGATAAGCCGGTTAACTGGAGTGAGTCGAAGTGGGTCAAACGCGACTCGATGTTTAGAACGGATGCTGACCGACGGGGACTTGAAACACACGACGCTTCAGCCCTAGGAGGACACTAAAGTTGCGGGGGCTCAAGAAGCGAATTAAGTTTCTGAGTGGAACTGGCGAGAAGTTGATCAGATCTGGACCTGTGCGAAGGCAGATAGAGTTCGTTTAATACTCTTATTCTCGGAATGTCTGACGAACGGGTTTGAATGCATTGTATGTGAGGATCTTTCGTATGGGAGTGACTCATAGGCCATATTACCAGGCGGGCTGGTGTCAGAAGGTGAGAGCACACGTATGCACCAGTTTCATCCATGGCAAGGCCCAGTATGCACTAAGCATGCTCGGAGCAGGACAAATGTGGTAGGTCACAAATCGTACGGTGAGGAGTAAGCATGCCATCTCCTCGGAGACCGGCAAGAGAGCTTTGAGTTAGCTTGAGACGGAGCATGTATCATGGAGCGCTTGCTCGGCTGGGAGCTGGACGAACCGCACGAAGTAGGCAAACAGCTTAGCTCCAGGCTCCATCTGGCTGCTTGGATGAGTCAAAACCTAACCATTGACATTTTTGTTGACTTCAAGGATGCCTGCAAGTCAAAAGTCAAAACGTCAAGCCATGGCTTCGAAGGATTCAGGCCACGCGACTATAGATAGATAGGCATCCGGGATTCTCAATCAGCCACGCTAGGCGTCGATCCTGGATAGCGCCTCGGAGAGACGATGCGAATTCGACTCATCAACTTTCGGATAGCGCCACGATGGCCATGTGAAACGAAAAACGTGGCCATCTGGGATCTGGGGTCTGGATCACGATGTGATTGAAGCTACGGCCCCCATCACCATCTGCGGAGAAATGATCGATGAGAGATCAGCCCTTGACCCCGAACAGAAGTCCTAGTTCAGGAATACGAAGGATGTGGATTGGCCCCTCAAGGGCTTCTATTTTTGACAGTCAATTGTACGTTGCCCGAGCGCAGAAGCCTTGCCGGAAGTTATGTTGGTTGGCAGCAGTTCAGATCCAAGCCAACAGTCAGAGTCAGAGTCATGATAATAATAGTGCAATCCAATCTTATGGTGGCTTGATCAGCGCTGACCTGTAAATGCGCTGTACCTTTGGGGCTCCTTCGCGCCCGCTGTCCGCTGTCTGCGCATCCCAGCCCTACTTGGTATAGAATCCCCGAAGGATTGGTGAACTAGGCTAGTGGAAGACAAGCCTGTTTAGCCTGAGCTAGGGTCAATTGATTTCCCAAAGCCATTATACAGCTAATGGGTGACCTATGTTCTCGAACCAATGATGGGCAGTTGCCTATCTTGTTTTGGGGCCAAGTCCGTACATGGATCCTTTGTCCGGAGTAGCGTGGAACAACAATGCAGCGTGCATCGTATGCACACCGTATCCTCGCGTGTACGGGGTCGATCGTGGAGATCTGCGTCATCGTCCAGGGGGCCACATCGTCGTGTGGCACACGAGCCCGCGTTTCAACGTTTCAAGGCACACGAACAAGTCAGTCACCGCCGAGCAGCTGAAACACGGAGATGTGGGACACGAACGACGGATTCAACGTTTCCACGTGGAGTCGGAGCGAAGCATCAGACCACAAATATAGCAACAAAGGGCTCTCCACTCCTTGCTAGGGGGGCCTTGGTTCGTAAATTGAGTTTTGCCTGGCAACTGCCGTTTTTCCTTGACAAAAGACCACTTGTGCCGTGTCCAACAAGGCCCAAGGGACGGATGGCAAGGGACTATTGGACGTATCGCCGCGCAGGGACCAGCAACGATGGATGAGGCGGTGCTGCCCAAGCAGGACTAGCATCCCATCACTCTCTATTGGAAGAACCAAGTTGTCATGGAACCTTCTTCGGGTGTTCTTGTGGAGTCGAGAAGGAGAAAAGGAGAACGTGGATTGGCGCAGTGGCAGCGCGGGCAAATCTGTAATCAAAAGGAGAAGACGATCCCGTTTCATCGCTCACCCTGGCGATCTCTTCCCAACACATCCCCCCATCCTTCGTCCACGTCAGGGGTTTTGCAAAAAAGCAAAAAGCAAAAAGCAAAAAGCAGAAAATTCCATAATTTCGATATTCCAAAACTCTTCCGTGGAGCCAATCTCCGTCAACACTCCCCGTCTCAGAACTCAAAGGCCCTGACACAGAAGATCCCCTTCACACTTTAAATCCCCCCTCTTCACCCACCCATCTTCCCCTCTTTTTTTTCACGATGTCAGCTGCCCAAGAAGAATTCAATCAGTTGGTCAATAGCAACCGCGATATCTCCTCCTCCCACCCTGAAGACCGCGGCGACTCTCCTGCTTTCTCCGACGAAGAATCTTCCGTTCCTCGCCGTTCCCGCAACACACACGACTCTTCCGACGAAGACGAAGAACGCCCCAACATGGTTTCCTCTACCAACTACCAGATCCCCCGCCACACATACGAGGCCAACACTGGCCCCAAGGGTGTGATCGCTGACGCCCAGGCCTTCGAGCGCGCTCGCAAGAAGTCCTTCCGTCAAACCCTGCTGAGTGTCGCTGGCCTCGACAACAGCAACTACGCATCAAAGATCCGTGAGGAGTCACCACGCCGCAATGACTCTCGCAATGGTTCCCCTACTAGCAGCGACGATGACGAGGAGCGTTTCATGCGCAAATGGCGTGCATCACGCATGCAAGAGCTGCAGACCCGCAACCGCCACGGCTCGCCCCGAGGTCGCGTGTACGGCAGCCTTGACAACGTCGACGCTGCAGGCTACCTCGATGCCATTGAGAAGGTGACTCCTGAGGCTGTTGTCGTCGTTTGCATCTATGACCCCCAGGTATGTTTCTACTTCGCCCATTTACCACAAAAGCAATACTAACGGTGCAACAGAATGATGAGAGTGCAATTGTTGAAGAGTGCCTCAACACCGTCGCCCACCGCAAGACCCACACCCGCTTCATCAAGCTGCACCACGAGATCGCTGAGATGGACCACATCAAGGCCCCCGCTCTCCTTGCCTACCGTGGCGGTGACGTCTTTGCAACCATCACTGATGTCATTCGCAACATCCCCCGCGGCCGGCCATGCAGCGCCGACAGCCTGGAAGATCTCTTGAAGATGAACCGCGTGATCTAAGCCTAGCGCAGATGCACAGTTCTATAATTTCTTCAGCAATCCTTTTAGCGCGGCGTCATGGTTCTTACTCAACGGCACTTTTTCCAATACTTGTCTAAATTTCCTGAGCTCTCTCGATGCATTTTGCATACTTTCCTTTTCCAATGCTAAACGACAGAAGCACGATGGGCAGTCCGTCGCAACGGCGTTGTGTATCAATAGACTGCATGATATGGGTGGCTTTCTTTTTTGTTTTCCTGTCTTTTCCTTGAATCACGGTCGGCTGGTATCTTGCTTCCAGCTTCTCTTTTGTCACGCATCACTGGCGACAGTCCGAACTGAATACGCTGTAATCTGGTTTTCCTTCATGTTAAATAGACTTGCTTTGCTTTGCGATATCCGAAACTGCATGTTTTGTTTTCCTCATCAACTTCCTTCGTATCCACTCGTATAATGCACCTAACATGGTAACTAGTAGAACTAATAGTGGCCTGCCAATGCTCTTATCAAGGACCGGAGAATAGATCTACCTCCACACTGTTCGAATTTAATCAGAAATGCGCTAACCCAAGTATGGTATATGGTCGACTCCCCGGCTCCTACAATAGAGCATGTACTCATCTGTAGGTGACGGCCCCTCATGTTGGGTCCGGAACAATTCGATAGTCTTCCTTGAACTCCCATGCATGCTGCAAGTATGCAGTATCCCTGTATGCACCCAACCTACCCCGCCCGATCATACAAGTCACAACGTCAGTCATTTTCATTGCCAAAACATTATTTACTTTAGAATCCGTCTCGGAGTTCCGATAAGTTGTGACTTGTTCAACAAGCGATGAAACACGTTCAAGTTCTTCCACGTCCAGTGGATAACGCCCTTGATGAGGCAGGGGATACCCTCTGGCGATTCCCACCCGATATTGAGTCAGAAATCACAACTTTAGCTACAGTATGCCATGTAAAGCGTCAACAGTGCACTCCCCTAGCAGCAGGAAGGGAGGAAGATATTCATGAAGCCGACAGCTCAGACGATGAAGGGAGTGAAAATGGCAGCAACTTTGCTACTGATGTCGCAGGCCGACTGGGAACAAGTACTGCAAACTCAATCAAGATGAGGTTCCTGGATAACCTCGCTGAAATACTTTGCCGAAAGAAAGATGCAGATTTTGTTACTTGCACTGCTTTGATGGAGAGTGAGGAGCAGGTCACGATCTTTGCGGCGCGTAATGCTCCCTGGGTCAAGACGGATATTGAGCTACTTGAGAAGTTAGCTAATATGCTTGAGGTTGTTTCATCAAAAGGTAGGGCCGATCAAGACTTAGAAAGCGGCATTGGCTGAACTATCCTCAGGCTCATTATATGAGGAAGATGCTGGCCTTATTGAAGACTTGAGCATGTACTATATTTCACGGTTGCAGCATCATGCGAAGGCGCTTCTAGGCCTATTGGGGGAAGAAGACAAGATGAATGGCTTCAAAGATTGTCTCAATGAGTTTTTGGAAGGAAATATTCTCCCTCCGAGTTTCGTGGAGATAGTCGACCGCCTTGGCAGTAGTACAGACTTCTACTCCAAACTTCAAGACAACTTTGACACCGGTAAGGTCCACCGGCAAGTACAAGAGATTGAATTCATCTGTCGCCCCCATCATTCTTTTGTCACGTTTAGCGATGCAACCCGTGAGATTCCCGGGCTGAAGCGCGTGATAATAGTGCTCCTTCCTGGGTACGAGTCCAGGAAGGTTCCAGCGCAGCCCTCGTGCTCCAAAGTCGACAATGCGAAGCATCAAAGGAGACTCGACGTGGCATTGAAGAAGCCTAAATGGATTCATGCTGAGATGCGGATGGTTCTGCATTTATTCAGCACAGATAATGCCACTCGAATGTTTCCTTATCTAGGAATTAGTAAAAAGACCTGTCTCTTATGCGGCCATGTCCTTAGCCAGTTGGGAATATTCCAAGCGCGGAATAATCATGGCAAGATATATGGTCAATGGACGCTACCTCGCATTATTGATATGCCTACTGCAAACCATGACAAGCTGGAAGCCACAATTCAGAAACTCCGCGATGTCTTGCGCTATGAATCAAGCTTTGAGGGTAAGAAAAGGCCAGAAGCCGTCAAAGAGTCCACCATCTCGACTCCCATTGCCGAGCGACAGGAAATGTGGTCGGCTTTTAATCGCCGTATAGACGACCCCTGTCTACACGACGGGGAAATTGAATGGCTGTCACAACATTTTGAAAGATGTACAGAAAGGTTCGGCCGCAGGTGTGGGGCTACTCGTTAAATATGGATGTGCCAAAGACCCGAGCTAATACCTATCTCAGAAATATTTCGAGAAATCACAAGGCTTTAGAAGCGCCGCCTTCGGAATTGACAGATGATGAAGCGTATTCTAACACAGCATCTTTCGAACAAATGCTAGAAGCCCAAACTCCGTCATGCGGTAAATGTGGCGTGCAGAATGACACTTTGATCCAATGCCAGAAATGTACCTCGATCTCTTACTGCGACAAGGACTGTATGGAGAGAGACCGGATTCGACACAAGCCCGCATGCCGCCTTGGTAGACCTTTAGACGAGGTGGATGAGTTCATCCGAGTATGTCGCGAGAAGGATATTCACCAAATAGACAATGATGTCGCAAATGCGTTCGGGTTCTGTTTCTTTACTTCCGGGTTTGATCGGCACCGACTCTTCAAATTATACTGCTTCCTGGTCAATAATTTAGGCTTGAGCGAGGATGAGCTCAGAGACGCGTTGAAATTCAACAAACTCAAGGAAATGTTCTACTACAGAGGGTTACAAATTCCCATTCTCATTCCTAGCATCAGGAATGAGGTATTATGGCTTTTGCAACACGATGGCTTTGGTTCGGGAGCTGTGACAAGCTGGGATACAGTCCTTGAGGCAAACAGAGATATCCTCCATGAAAGAGATCGCACACTCCCGATGGAACTACTGAGACCCCGCGAGAAGCTCGAATCTTATTTACTCTGGTGCCAGGCCTCAAACGGAGTGATGCCACATGCGGAGGAAGACAATTGGATCTATTTTGGCTTCTGTACCGCCTCCAACGCCTCTCAGACTCAGAAGCTCGGAGATCTTTACAAGAAGCTCGTTCCGAGAGCAAACTTTGAAGAGTTCTGGCAGGCAAGAGTCAGCTCTAAAATCGTCGAGCTTTTTCAGAAGCACGGCCTGGGCGATGAAATCCAGAGCATGCGAAACTTCAAAACATTAATGTCCGCCATTGGCACATGGCATCAGAGCGTCTGGGAATTGAAACGGTTTACCCTCCTGCCAGAGGCATTTCCTTTTCGCGCCGTGTATGTTGATTACGGCTTCATTACCTGCCCAACATCATTGGATCGACTGAGCCTTCGTGATGTATATACGCAGTTCTTCAAAAGCGGAGGTGATGAAATGGCTCTCCACCAAGCCTGTACCGAGAATCGAATAGCAGATTTTCTGCTAGCGGAGCTGGGGTCGCTTCCGTGCGATGCTAAGCTGTTTGAGAGTCCGTACCCCCTCGAAGATTGTAATTATATGGGCATGGTCTCAGGGACCGTGATTCTCTGTCCAAAGTCAAGCTACGAAAAGGTCAAGAAGCTCCTCGGGTTACATGGAGAGGAGGGAGTTATCATGGCACATCCCGATGAAGTTGATACGGGAATGGAAGCTTCGATTAAAGACCGAGCGGCATTCTTGGGACAGGGCCTAAAAATGAAGACGACGATAATAGACGGAGAGACTATTCAGACACTGGAACGGGTGTAAAAGCCAGTGTGTGGACAGTACTTAGGCAGGAAGATACCTCATATCCTAAGACGACCTATAGCTTACTCGTACACGCAAAGCAAGTGCTCATATGACTGGACAGAATCACGATTATGCCATCTCCAGAGTACAAACTACCTAACCAGTTGTATAAAATATTGAAGCCAAAATTGGTATCAGAACCAGGACAAGAGTCTACGGAAGAGAGACAAAGAGACAAGACAAAAGGAGGCATCTGTCAACGTAGCCTCCCAGCCAGGTTTCATGAGCATGTCCGCTAACTCCCCATTAAAAGACAAAAAACGTAAAAAAACGTAGGAAAGGTCAGAAACGCAGAGGAACAAGGAAATTTGGAGGTTAAATAACGCGCAATCTCAAGTATGCTCCGATAGGATGTAGCAAAGAAGACACAGATGGTTCGTGAAATTTGCGCTCCCTCCCCTCGCTCTTTTCGATTTACAGAGCGCCCTTTTCAGATGCAAAGTCCCAGAGCATTTTGATAAGGGAGTCGGGGAGCGTGTAGAGATCGACGTGGAACTCGCCCTCTGTAATGAAAGTGTTAGCGAGGAACTATATTATGCCTGCTTGCCATATGGCTACAGCAAGCGAAGAGATGTCAGAAGGAATGGGGTATCGTACGGTCCACATCATTTTTAGTATAAGAGTCCGCAGACTTGTTGTCATGAACCAACTGCACGACCTGCAGGAGGTCATCTTCGCCAAGCTTTTGCAAGCCATCTGCCAGCTTGTCCATATCAAGCTGATGAGAATTTAGTGTATGAAACAGATAAGCATTGGACAGAATGACTTACGCTGTTGGTGGTGCGCTTCTTTTTCTTCGCGCTCTCATCACCCATAGCCCCGCGCTTGTTCTTCATGCCATTCTCGTCGCCAGGGACGGGGCCACTTTCACGCAGCGCAGCCAATAACGCGGGCTTGGGGTTTCGGAAAGACTAAATCGGGATTAAGTGATTAGCTTATATCAAGATACTTGGCTTCAAGGAATAAGTCAACTCACCAGGTTGTGCTTAGCCTCATAGCGCTCTTGCAGGAAGTTCAGGTCGTGGGCGATGTTGTAAGATTTATCGGCAGACAGCTCGATGGTCATGTCAAACTCACCCCATCCCTCTTCAGAGATACGGAATGGTGGGTTCTTGAATGCTATTTAACAAATCCCCATCAGCACTGTTCCTGTCGATCCGAGAGGTGATAGCTGTCGCGCATCACACCAAAGCAAAATCCGCATCTGGAGAGTGAAGCACGGAGCAAGAAGAGAGTAAAACCTACTTTGAGTAGCGCGCGAGCCGAAACTAGGATGAAGGTGATATGTGACCTTGTCGAACACGCTCGCTGGGACCTGCTCGCCCTTCTCGTTCAGAAGATAGACCTCGATAGACCAAGATCGTTGTGGGAACCCTTCGACCTCTGATGGCTTGTCACTGTAAGCGAAGATGGCAATTAGCTTCATGTCAAACAGCAGACGAAAGCGACCAAGCGCAAATTTCATGGGGTGTGATGTGCGTGTAGAAACGACATGTGATAAAGGCGTGAAATGCCAGCATCAGACCAGAGTCGTGCCGAAAGGCACCCTGCAAGGCCCTGGCTATTCAGCCTGGTCGATCTCCAATGAACAATGTTCAAAGAAAAAACACCCCGCGCCTACTAGCCAGGCCTCGCATTCACTCATATATTGAGGTTCAGGCCGCCGGGAACTCTCAATCGCTATCATGGGATGTGGGATTCGGATGGTAGGAGGGACGTACATGACATGTTGCTCGGTGACGAGGCGTACGCTGCGCTTGACCTAAGTGAGAGATAAAGAATCAGCTTTGACATGCGTCGAAATGACATTTGTTGAGAGCGCGCGAGGCAGGACAAGACGCAGACCACATGTGAGAAGGAGCTGCAGGGTAGGAGGTAGATAGGCCGATCGACCTTAGATCGCGCAGCCGCGCAGGTGGGCAGATCATTGGAGGGAGGCACCAAGACTTACATCAGGCATTGTGAGATTGCTCAAAAAGACGTATTTAACAAGGGTTGAAGAGAAGCGAGGTTGGTTCCGGAAGGCGCAGAAGCGGGTGTGTGAATGGTTTAGGGTGATTTGCGCGGTCAGCGAGACGCGCAGGTTTTTGACTTCGATGTCAACCCAGAGGAACGGACAACGATAGAGCTTCCGTTTAAAGCTAGTAGCTTATAGCAAGATGAGTGCAGAATAGATACTCTACGAGTATGTTGTTCTGACTGAGCCAAGCAGATGCGCGCAGTATTCGGAGAAGGGTGGAGAGGGCTAAAGTGCGGCAGCCGGAGGTCCAGACAGCCCATGACCGCCTCTTGCCCGCGATCTCAGGCGGAGACACATCGACCTTGCCGGTTCTTATACGCACTCTAACACTTAGACGCTGTCTACCTTGAAGACACTCAGACCAAAGACAGGGGCCAGGGCAAAATTTAAATCCATTTAAGCTAAAGTGTGTCCAATTTGAACATTGTTGATTACAAGACACAACCTCCTCGATTAACGTCACGGAAAAAAAAATATCATTATCTACAGATGCCACGATCTCAACAATGATGTGCAAGGTGTATATTCGGTGAAAATGGGTTCTATCTACTTCCGACTGCGGGGACCAAAGACATCAAGGGTTGTCCTCCATTTCATAGACCACATCGCTATCTCTGCGGACAGCATCTTCATCACTGCTGCTTCACGCATACAGTCGGAGAGGGGAAAGGGGTAAAGGGTTGGATATGGGGCGGAAAGACATAAGGCATGGAAGGACATGGGGATTGGAGAGCGTAGATAGGTCATGGCCCACGAAGTGATCGTCGGCACTGAGTGCGTCACGATCGTGGGTCTCACTCTCAAGGTAGGGCGAGATGGTGTTGAGTACTGCTCATCTATGCCTCACCGGCGCCGAAGAGCTTCTCGTTCTCCTCCTGGGCCTTCTCGAAGGCGTCCTTGAAGAGGTTGGCGTCTATTTAGTCGTTAGTAAAATAGTTCATGTGTTAAAAATGATATAATGTGCACTCACTCTCGCTGTTGGCGAAACGGATAGCCAGGGTCTGAGCCTCAGGCTCGCCCTCAGAGACATCAGCAGCGGCGTTCCAAACCCAGCTGCGGTCACTGCCGACGTTGGGGCTCAACTTCATGTCGGGGACAACTGGAATAAATTAGTAAGGTAATTCCATTGATCAATTATGTCGATGCCACTTACGGTAGTGGTTGGCGCAGACCTTTAGGGTCTTGTCGCGGCGCATCACAAGGCGGGTCTTGCCGTTCTCCTTGTGCTTCAACAAACGGACGTCACCAGTTCCACGCTCCTTCCATTCCTTGCTATCCCGGTCGAACTTGAAAAGCTTGGCGCGCATCTTGAAGACCTGCTCCTCAAGCTCCTCGTTGGTCTTGGTCTCGACCTTCTCGGTCAGGCGGATAACAGGCTCGAAGTGGACCTCAGGGGATTCGGGAGCATCATCTTCCTGCTATAGACAAATTATCGTTAGTATAAAAATTCAATATCCAATCCAGATCATTGCTCCAATGAAATCAATTCGTGATCATGCAATTTGCATCAACCTTGTGAGCCGCGGGGAGGAGAGGGGCATCAGCCCCGCGTCCCGCGTCCCGTTGCTTTGTTTGTTTGGTTGTACTTTTGCAGCCTGAGAGAGAGATATCTTGGGAAATGCTCTGAAAGATTCCCCAAAATAGAAGCATGTTGAAAGGCTTACCTCTTCGCCGGTCTTCTGAGCCTTAGAAGAGCCGGAAGGCTCGTCCTCACCCTCCTCAGCGTCTTCCTTCTTTTCCTTCTTAGGACCGCCACCGAACATGGAGAAGACGGTATCGGAAGTCTTCACAGCGGCATCCTTGGCAGTCTCAGCAGCGTCCTTGGCGACATCGGTAGCAGCCTCGGTGACGGTCTTCTCGCCCTCGCCCTCACCAGCGGTGGTGGTCTCGGGCTTCTGCTCCTCAGGAGCGGCGGTGGTGGGGTCGGGCTTGGTCTCCGCAACGTCAGACATGGCGAACAAGGGGTGGGTGGTTGTTCGGAGGGAGGAGGTAAAAGAGATAGGGAGGGGTTCAGCGGACGATGGAAACACCGAATAAGAGTGAAACCAAAGGAGAAATTGAGGTTGTTGATTAAAAGGAGTGAATGAGGGGGGAAAAATTAAGTGCGCGGGGGCAGAATGGTTCGCCACCGCCTTAGGGGGGGGGGCATCCACCAGTTTCTATGGAACGCGAGGGGCTTTGTTTTGGTTCTTACAGATCGATTATTCTCGAGCTACTTGTAATGAAAATGACTCGTCATAGTTTAATCAAGAGAAGAGAATTCATAATTTAAGCCAAACGTGAATGGGGTACTGTTAAACTAAGAAGAGCAACTGCATTGCGCCGAACTATCACTCGCGTGAGCATAGCTCAAAATCCCATTGTTGTCCCAACCTGGTCGCCGTGAAAGATTCCTCCGCCTTAGTAGCTAGGACAGAGTTAAAATAGCAAATGATGGCGCTGAAAGAAACTCTTTCAGCGTCGGGCCTTTTGTTTCCCGGAAAGTTTCTTTTCTTTGCCACTATGCCCCATAAAATGACGAGCATGCATTTGAGCGCGATCCAGCACGGCTCTGTTTGCACCGCGCACACGATCCATCATGGACACAATATCGGCTGAATCTCCTAGAGAAGTCCATGCGCTGTTGACTCGCTCTCGGGCCTCACGGTTGAAATTAGCGGAGTGGTGGTGTAGCTTGGACGAGACATCTTGAAATTGTTGGATGGCGTTGCTGACAAGAGTATCGGAGTATTGTTTGGAGCGATGAAGAATGGTATGCCGAGTTTGTGAACTTTCATGACGCAGTCGCTCCGCATCGTCTTTAAGGAAGTGTGCCCGCTTGACCACATCCCCCATAACCACTTGCAAGTCGGTGGTGAGTCGACCGTATGCATCAGACAGCCCTGTCTGCGCGACCTGCAGATCCTTCGTAACCTGAGAAGAGATTTTTTGTGCTTTTCTTCTCCAGTTTGAGATCTTGAGCCATGGAGTCCCAAAGTCGATAATCACGCTCTGCTGTACCGGGAATTTGGGGGTGCCGATAACCGTCACATTGATAGGGCCATAAGCGTCTTCCCGGTCAAGCCTCAATGTGTAAACCCCTTCAAACAGTTGCGACAGCTCATTTGGCAAAGGACTTCCATCCCGAGAGACATCAACGTCAAACCGGCGACGCTTTTTGGCAGATGCTAGGTTACGTGGTGGTTTGATCAAAACATGGCAGTCCCCAATGGCGTGGATTTCGAAAGCGTCTGGATCTATTGGCGAGCTTTGAGAAGCAATGGCGAGCTCGGCCACTTGGTCGACAAGAGAGAGACCAGAAGTATCTTCATAAGCTATATCAAGAGTACTTGGTGGTCTGATCGAAAGTGAATTCTTATGAATACTCTCCAGCGTGAGAGCACCCGTCTCAATGGCGGCTGGTACTGCACCGGGTCCTATCGAGGTAGATAGTGTCGATCCAGCTACCCACTGAGCCCAGAAAACAAGGACAACCTTGAGAGCAGCATATCCAATCGACATTCCGATAGCAGTCACGAGGGTGACTGTGAGAAGACGCAGAATAGAGCCTAGCTCAGGACCCCCATGGGAATACATAGGTCGGAGCCAGTTGCCGGGGTACTTCTCGATATCAAACCAAGAATGATCGATCCATGAGCGGTATCCATTCGAAATCCATGACCGATAGTCAGTCTCTGACTCTGGCTGCATTGGCACAGTGGTATTCTTTTTCTTTTGAAGATCAATAAGCGAAGCGAGGTTGCGGTTCATCTGCCCGGGAGTGATGCTTTCAAAGGTCTTTAAGTCGATTGGATACCGCTTCAAGACTGTGCTTTCACCTGTCTCGATGTTTCGAGACTCTAGGCACATGTGGAGGCTGTCAGGGTTTAGTGAGATAAAGTCGTCCGTTGTATGCCAGAGCTGCTCATCAGATATTATCATTGAAGGAACTCCGTGTCGTTCCAGGAACATATGAATAAGGCGCCGCCCTTTTAGGACGGCTGGGCTGTCGTGTTTTGATATGAAGAGTATGGCTACCCCTGGCAAAGTCCACTCGGAAGCAGAGGATATGCGGTAGTGGTCTCTATCCCACCAGGAGCGGCACGCATTTCGATTTTTGAATAGAAGATCGATGGTATTATCTTGCACATCACAAGTGGCGTCGACACATTCATCTACCACGAGCTGAACATTTATTGGAAGTAGCTCTGCATGGCTTGGCACTGCCCCAGCTCCAAATGATGTTGGGACGACGTGGTATCGGGAGGACTCCGCAGAGCTTGTTGGCGACCCTGTGGATGGGCTTGAGACTAGCACATCGCCAAGCTTGTCCAACACGATGTCACGGACTTCTGAGTTGCCATAATATAGGACGCGGAAGGGTTTATCCAAATCCAGGGTTTGTCTGGTCATAGTCTGCTGAACCGTGACAACAATCATAGAGCCCTCTGGAGTAGAAGGTAGCTTGCTTCCCGTCCCCGCTGTCATATCATCTTCGACAATACTGATAGTATGCTTGAGCTCCACCCGCTCTTTCTCGGCCCAGCTTTCGGGCTCCACAAACTCGATCGAGTCGATCGATTGACGAAGAGTCGGTCGGGCAGTCAAGGCACTGTCATCGATAGCAGATTCGCGGTGGAAGAGGGCGGAAGGGAACAATCGTGGATCGGAGATGTCTTTGTTATGGTTGTGGTTGTGTTCGTCTTCTGCATCATCTTCGTCGTGGCCGTGGAAATCATCAGGGTTTTCGAGCTCGCTGCTGCTATACCGTTCATCAAGGCTGGCCACATCATCGGGGGTGGTTTGGTCGATCAGAGAGCCAACATCGGTTTGTTCGGAACGTGTTCCATCCTCCGAGTGTAGATCAGAGACACTGAGTGTAGCCCAGCTTTCACTCAGAGACTTCGAGTGTGTCACATCCAAGCGATCTGAGTCCATGGTGTTGGCCGGTCGCGAGCGAGACAACCACTCTTCTACAGAGGCGGACAAAGGTGGCAGAGTTGGGTATTGCAAGTGAGCACCTTGGGCGCTTGTAGGACGCCTGGGCGACTCTGGGTTGTTCGGCATGTCTGTTGGATCATCGGAGTAAGAGTGCTGTTATCGGGGTGGGTGATAGAGAAAAGAAAGAAGGAGAAAGAGAACAAAACATACAAGGGCGATGGAGAAGGCAGGTGCCCTGGTTGGTGGGTCTGCGGAGTGTCCCGTCACCTGGTCTGTGATTCAAGGCAACCGCCGCTGAGGCAAACCAAACGAGTCAAATGATACTAGATTAAAGATGAAACTGACGATACTGAGGATAGATTGCAGAAGGTTGGGTAGGCAGAAGTGTGACGGAGGGAAAGAGGGGTGTTTCCCACGGGCTTCTCGATAAGCATCTACGCGGGGCAGAGGCTCCCCCACGCGGCGGTCTTTGCACTATAAAGAGATGACTACCACGGATTTTGCCACTAAAGCTAGTCTTTCTATTTGAACAGCTATAATAGCTCCATATTTCAGCTGCAGGCTCGCAAACAACAAGGTCCACGATCTGAACAGCATGATTACGTCGGCGATACGGCAGCGATAACGGGACGCTAAAGCGGCCCCTCTTTATCCACTCGCCCCACCGATCTTCCCCTGCCAACACGCTCTTGCCCAAGTATTGGGCTCCCTCGCGTGGTCTTTTGAGTCAAATGTTTGGTACCTTTGCTACATTCAAAGTCATGAGTGATATAGTATACATCTTCTTCATACATGAGGAAGCCCACATATGGTGGATTCATGAAACATCTGCGATCTAGCCGGGATCTTCCACAGGGCATCCGACCTTACACTTGAAAAATGGCCATGCGATTCAGTGATCAAATTGTCGGACCGGAAGATATTGACAAGAAGAGAGCTAATGACGTGAGCACCTGAGGTTGATATAAATGGTGGCATCATTTGAAGCATGAGCAAGCAGTGTTCTTTCCAGGGATCCATCTGATTTCTTCTTTTTAGCCGCAGTATAGCTGAGCAAGGATCTTCCCGGTATGTGATCATATAAATAATAGCAATAAAATCAATATTATTGCTAGAGATTTTGTTCTCCCAAAAGGCCCCGGGCCACTTGTATCCTCGCTTGACTCGTTAGTCGCCGTGGACGTGATCCAAGTTCCAGTGCCATGCGTCTTCGAGGGGCTTGATACTGGGGCCAAAGACTGGGATTCCTGCCATAGAAGAATTGTCGATTTTGTTTTCGTTTGGCTTGTTCATAAAGTTGACTGCGTCTTGGCTGGTGCTGGCAAGCCCCAGTTCAAGCCTAGCCTGAGCATTCGGACTTGAATAGATATCTTTTGTAGCAAATTTTGCTGTGAGCAGCAGGGCAAATATTATACCGTCTGTTGTCATGACCCTGAGGCTTGCTGGTTGCAAGTATTCAGCGATATCGATGGGAAGAGTCTGTCCTGCAAGGCCGCTGTTAAAGAGCGTTGTAACGACTGTCCTGAAAAGCGCTGTGCTTGAGGACTAAAATTCGAGTCATCTAGCTCGTCATATCCATATTTTTCCATGGTGAAGTATTCAGCGAGTCCAAAATAGGGACCGGAGCTGGAGAGAAGTATACCTTAGCGCGATAAGTACACAACCCCCGCGTCCCGTTTCGTGCCTTCCGATCTCTCTTCTGGAGTGAGATACAGGAGCACAATAGGTAATATTTGATTGATGCGAGAATCAATCGAAGAACACTTCTTTGAATGACCATCATCTAGATCCATTCGTACGACGTGGGGGCCTTTTCAACATGCGATGCTACTAGTGCCAGAGCACAGTCCGGAGTAAACAGCTTTATTTAGCCATTGCCCTACCGTATCAAGATATTAATCAGAATTAAACTATATCATTGTGATGCTTACTATATGATAAGCTTTTGTGTAGTCAAACTGACCATAAAGGTAAGCGCATGCATTTCAGAGTATTTGGGGGCCATACTGGCGTGGAAGACGGTGGAAGTTTAGGAGGCACCTCGAAAATAACACCCATAGAACGAATAGCGCAATATTCCAGGTGAGCTTTAAAGTCTAGTAATCACTTTGTTGTGAAAACATTATTATACTACAAGAAGTTGGACACATTCTCCTGACTTTCGTGGCTCTGGATTGAAGCCGTGAAGATGCTAAAAAGGGCCCCCGCCATGTGGTGGAGCAAACCATTCCACCACATCACCTCAGAATAGCTCAGTTTGGGGGCTAGAAGAGCTCAGGTATTAATACCAGCAGAGACCCAGAATGGGGTCCAAGGAATTTCTTCTCACAATCTGCGCTCAAAGTCAATCGCCCCAAGCATTGCTTGCACAGTCTTAATATTTCTCCCATGGGATTACTCTACAACACAGAAGCTACACAGCCATCCGCGCAACCAAAGATGGCGCATGTAAGTTTTGAGAGCTTCAAATTGGCGATTGAAATGATTGCTAACCTACACGATTGACAGTATATGAAGAGCATCGTTTTCAGTATGGCCTACGAGGACATCATCGGCCAGGACTATCTCGAGCGAGTCATTGACAGCTTCTGGTCGAATCTGCTTTACACATACTTCCCCGCCAAGAGTGGATTTGGTATCTTCCCCTGGAGACAGATGGGCAGCCCTGAGGGACGCAAATCGCATATCACAATTGAATATGTCACCGCCGATAGCCGCAAGACCGTCGTCGTGTTCGAGAACCGCAAGCCCCAAGAAGCCGACTCCATAAAGCCGGAGGAGTGGACAAGTGCCAAGGAGGCCCTGTACACCAACATCCGGTCCATCCGTGACAACTCGCAGCAGTCAAATACTATCTATGGTGTTGCTACGGTCGGAACTCATGTGCGCTTCTATGCTCTGCAACCTGAGGCGGCTTCCTTGGAGGATCTCGCTAGTGCTGAGACGGGTAAGGCATACGAGCTGAAGGCGGATGAGGGCGAGATTCATAACATCCTGTCGAAGCTGAAGACCGAGACTTCTTCATAACCTGCGACGCAAATTGTCATTATCTCCCCACAATAACTCGTTTCAGCCGGAAATGAGTTTGAATGCCTGCGGAGGGACACGGACGAGTGGATTCGGTCCTTGTTTGTATTAGCGATATCCGGAATTATTTGAAATATGAATCTTTCTTAGCGGCAATAGTCCACAAATTTAGAGCCGTGCAGCCCCTCAAGCGGACCATTCTACCCTATTTTGTAGAGTGCATGCGGGGTTGGAGAGGCCAGGAACTGGGTCGCTAGATCGGGGAGAAGCGCCAAAAGTTGGAAATACGCAGTGATTCGATAAGGCAGGAATCAGCATGGGCCCTCTGGTTGCGGACTAGCTCCGAAATCAAGCCACACACATGGTTTGAACAAAGTTAGGATGCGAATGAGCGAACCAGCCGAGGGTAAAAGGGAGGGGCGGATGACGTGGGTGCCGCCCAGTACTGCAATTTGCAGCCCCGACGAGTGTGGCCCGATCGGTGATCGTCCATGTCACTGTTTCTGCAGATCATGTGCTGTCGGGGAGTACTTCGCCTTCCAATTCCCTTTCCTCCTTTGCTCTGGTAACACTCCATCACCATGGCGCCGTTTCGCAACTTCCTCGCTCGCAAATCGCAACCCAATGGCACCGATCCCGACGGCTGGGACGAGGCACGCTTGTCACCCAACCCGCAGTCGAGTCCGGTCGCCATCCGCAATGAAGATCGACAGCCCCCAGAGTACAAACTAAGTGGTACGGCTGAGCCTGTTGAGTGGTTCGAGGCGACTCTACTACTCTGAAAACTCCCTCAATGGCATAGTATACTAATACCCTCGACAGTTGTGAATGACAGTGGCGTATATCTTCCGGTACGGCCTACTCTTATGCGCTTGAGAGCCTCCAATCGCGACAAAGACACAAACTAACCTCAGGTCACAAAAGCCATCACCACCAGAGAAACAGAGCTTCTGGAGCCGCCAGACCGGACCAAAGCGCACCACAAACCACCGCAACTTAGTCGACGAGAACGAGCCATTCTCAATATCGCGCGAGTCTTTTGACTCTTACCGCCGATCCTTTGTATGCCGCTATCTTTCCCTTTGCCCCCACTACTCGATCGTGAGGCCGCCCACCTAACACATTTCAATCAGGACATTTCAGCTCGTTCCCCGGTGATACACGCAGACGCGCCCTCGCGCACATCACTCGACTCCCGCTTCTCTAGAATCGCATCGCCCTCCATGCGATCTACAAGTTTCGAAAAGCCGGACCCCATGGAAGAGGAGGTCTTCGAAGACGTGGGCTTGACAGACGAAAACAAGCCCAAGAAAAAGGGATTTCTCTCTCGGTTCGGTGATTCCTCTGATTCTCCATCGTCAGGCACCAAAACGTCTACTCCCTTTGGATTCCACCTTCCAGGCTCTAACAGGAAGCGCGGTCAGAGCGGAACCGGATCGGAGCTGAACCCCATGCAAACCCCAAATCCGGCGCCACAGCCTGCGACCGGGAGCAATGAGTAGACGAACATGAATGAGTAACCATATGGGTGATGATATTTTAATATGCGGCGTTTCGGATACCGGGGCAGTACCCGTTCCTGACTATTTCAGGGAGAGGCCTACGGTTGGTCTGATGAACATTACCGGCATAAGAAGTCGGAAGGGCTAATTCCTTCGTTTTAAATTTCGCTGTACATCCTGTCTTTTACTTATCTTTTTACGCTTTGACTGAGTGTGGATATCGGTCATCGTCGAATCGACGATTAGACCTTCTGTACCACAAATTAATAATGATGACATTTACAGACATTGATAATTAGCTCTAAGCAAAGACATCAGTTATAGTGCGTAATACTGAAAGAGTCTCTAGTATTATTATTCATTGGCGCAAATCAACTGCTCTGCTTCGATTCCATGTGAGAATATGGCTTATCAGTGCAAACCGCGCAAACAACCGGCAAAAAAACTTCCTCCGCCCGCAACTCAAAAAAAATTATTCCCCAGCACGCCGAGCATAACTGGCTCGCAACACTTTTAATTTCAAAAATTTGTGTTCTTAGTTTTGAGGCAAAGTCGCTTCAGCATCGAACACTATGGCCGGTATCAAACGGCCCGTCGAGTCCAAGGAGGACCGCAATGGAAAGCGTTCCAAGACCAAGCAGGGCTCCGCGCCTGAGAAAAAGTCCAAGGCAGCTCCAGTGAAGGCCTCTAAGAAGGACGCCCAGCCAAGCAAGGTGGACAAGAAGAGCTCAAAGAAGCCATCCAAGAAGCAGATTGAGGAGGAATCCGAGGACGAGGACGATTTCGATATCGACGATGTCTCTGATTCCGGCGACGACCTTGACGACCTTGGCGATGTCCCCGAGGAAGATGTCGAAATGGAGGATGCCAGCGAAGATTCGGACGAGGAAGATGAGGAGGCTGGAAAGAACGGCAAGCATGAGAATGGAGAGTCCAAGAGTATGGCATTGGTCCCGTTCGCAAATCTCATTTGGCCATTTAACTAATTCTCTTTTTCGCTACAGACAACAACAACAACTCCCGCGAGTCGCATATCAAGCAGAAAGCCCTCCAGCAGGAGCGCAAAGCTGCTAAGCCTAATGCTGATACGATCGCACGTTCGAAGAAGCTGTGGGAGCAATTGCGTCGCAAATCCCACGTCCCACTTGAGCAGAGAAAGAAGTTGGTGAAGGAGCTCTTCGAGATCATTGACGGACGGGTTAAGGATTTCGTCTTCAAGCACGATTCTGTGCGCGTTATCCAGACAGCTTTGAAGTACGGAAATCTTGGACAGCGTAAGAAGATTGCCGAAGAATTGAAGGGAAGCTACAAAGACCTTGCGCAGAGTCGTTATGCCAAGTTCTTGGTTGGAAAGTTGATTGTGCACGGTGATGCTGAAACCAAAGACATTATCATCCCAGAGTTCTATGGCAACGTCAAGCGATTAATTCGTCACCCCGAGGGATCATGGATTCTCGACGATATCTACCGGACCGTTGCAAGCAAGGAGCAGCGCGCAAGACTCCTGCGCGAGTGGTATGGTCCTGAGTTCGTGCTCTTCCAAGACGACACTGAGAAGTCGTCCGAGCTTTCTAAGATCCTGGAAGCTCACCCCGAGAGACGGGGCCCTATCATGAACTACCTGCGCGAATTGATCAACCAGCTGATTCAGAAGAAGTCGACTGGCTTTACGATGTTACACGATGCTATGTTACAGTACTTCCTTGCCACCAAGCCTGGCAGCGTTGAAGCGAACGAACTCATTGAGTTGATTAAGGGCGATGAAGAGGGAGATCTGGCAAAGAACTTGGCATTCACCCAGTCTGGCTCTCGTTTAATGAGTCTTGCTTTCGCCTACGCCAGTGCTAAAGACCGCAAGCTACTTCTCCGATTTTACCGTGACACCGTCAAGGCTATGGCTGGTGATCTCTATGGCCACATGGTCCTGCTCGCCGCGTACGAAGTCATTGATGACACCAAGTTGAGCGCCAAGTCTATATTCCCAGAGCTGTTGAATCAGAACGACTCCGAGGAGACCCGAAATGACGAGTTAGTCTTCCAGGTCACTGATCTCACCGCTCGTGTCCCCGTGCTATTCCCCTTTGCTGGTGATCGCGCCAAATGGCTTCTGCCCGAATCTACCCAGAAGGTCCTTAAGGAAGTCCGTGACATTCGACAAGAAACCTCCAAGAAGGATGCGGACGTTCGACGTCAAGAGCTGGTGAAGGCTGCTTCACCCACTCTTCTTGAGTTCATCGCTGCACGTGCCGAGCCTTTGATGGAGTCTTCATTCGGATGTCAATTCATCTCTGAGGTGATGTTCGAAGCTGACGGTGACAAGAGCGCCGCTCTTGCTGCCGTCGCCACAGCTGCAGGCACCAAGTCTGAGACAAGGGATGCAGTCTCCTTCGGCCGTCTCCTCAAGTCTCTTGTGCAGGGTGGTCGATTCAACCCCGCCCAGAAGACCGTGGAGAAGGTTCAGCCCCCATTGAACTTCCACGGACTGCTGTACGAGCAGATCAAGGATGAAGCGTTGGATTGGGCTACCAGTGACAACGTGTTCGTTGTTGTGGCACTTTCCGAATCCGATGAGTTTGAGAAACAGCAGGAACTGCTCAAAACACTGAAGAAGAACAAGAAGGCACTTGAGAAGGCCTCGCAGTCTGGAGAGGGCGAGAAACCTGGGCCCACCAGCAGTGGTGCCAAGCTTCTCCTGAAGAAGCTCTAAGTATCGAGCGATGTATAATTCCCAAGTCTTGTCAGTTTCTACATATAGGCGTTTAACGTGAACAAAAAGCATACATTTTGAATTGTCGATATCCGCAGTCGAAGTCCTCCAGGATCTACTCCGTATAAGTAGAGTAATCAAATTGGGCTCCACTCGGTGGGCCCGGATGGGCTTCCAGGCCTCGAGGCCGCGGGTCTCAGGGGTTCCTGCAGCGGCACCCGGCGTGCAGGGTCATCCTGGAGACCCAGGAGTCAGTTCCTAAAGTACAGGCATCCTTGCATGGCCCTTGAGTGTGACCGGGTCTTCCCGGTTAATTGGGCGTTTGCAATGCAATAAAAGTAGGTAACCGTTATCTATACGGAGTAAGCACCTACAGATTACACACCTTAATTCTTACGTTCGCATTTCTGTGCGCTGTTCGGGGGGTACTCTGTCTTTTGTACGGCGCACAGGGCAAGATGATCCATTGGACAAGCACTGTCAATCAAAATTTAAAAGCCCAGTTGACCTTCTAGTAAAAGTAAGCACTTGACAATCCACATTGTCGGGAACCTGCAGCTGCGGCGAGTCTAAGGCGCCTGCACAGTAAACAAAGAAAACTTGCGGGTACTTCAGCGAGAGCACGATGCAGGAGGGCTTGCTTCTTGTCTCAGTAGCTAATTGCAGATACAGAAGTACCATAGACCGTGCTCTCCAACAAATTCAAGGACCAAATCGCCCCGATCAGGTAATGATCTTAATGCGCTAACCCTATCCAATCCCTCCCCGGTGCACTTAGGGGCTTCCTTTTTTCAGGGCACTTGGACCTCAACGTCTTTCCTCCTCCAACTCCCCGTTCTCCAAGGCCCTTGGCCACCGCCACGCATGCCCTCCCTCGCTCTGAACGACCCGGACATGATCCTGCCGTTCGACGGCAGCGAGCGCGAATCGTCCACTCCCTCCCCGCCCTCGCAGCTCGTCTACCTCTCCAACCTAAACGCGCGATACAATCCCAATGACCCACACACAAACTCTGGCGCTGGCAATGTAGGCAGCGCAGTGAGTACCAACACGCGACCAAAGAAGAACTTCTCTCGCAACTGGAGCCACGAAGACATTGGCGTCGCGAACTCTCGTCGATTGTCGGATATCGGAGAAGAGCTGTCACCCACGCGAGCCGAGGAATTCGACAAGGAGCCTGAGCAAAGCCAGGTAGCTGAAGAAGGCTTTGCCACGCCAAGGGGCCAATCGAGCTCCCCAGACACAAAAGAGAATGCTTCAAACTCGTCTACACCCAAAGCGAATGCGGGGGGCGCACGATCCCCGAAGGAAGGAGAACTAGCCTCGCCGCAGGTCGCGCACGAGGCTGCGGTCTCCCCAGCCGTTAGCCAGAGGGCAAGCCCAGCTCAGAGCCAGGGCGAACTGGCTAAGGCTGCTCTTCCTGAAGGCAATGCAATTGCATCGGCCGCTGTGACTGGGAAAGGACCTGGAGAAGATTTCTCGTCTGCAATCTTAAGCAGCGAGGCGGAAAGAATTCTGGACAATGCGAAAAAGCGATTAACTGTAAGTTGGAGACTTGCTTGGCTTGCTTCTACAGCATACTAATTGAGTTTATAGCTCATGGAAGGTAACCTGAACCGAGCTCGCTCGACTGTGCGCCTAACACCCTCCCCTTCACCTTCGGCGCCTGGTTACATCCAGCCTATCAACCCAAATCAACCAGCAGGTGGGCTATATCGAACACTATCTCGATCAGACCGCAGAGGATCTGCGCTTCGACGACAATCCTTTGTCACCTCGCAGGATGCTTCCAACAGACACAGCCGTGTACATAGCGAAACAAACTTCCCTGCTGAATCCTCCCTAGCACCCGACGCAAAGCGACTTTCGCGCTCCGTTAGTGCTATGGGTGTGAGCACTTCCTCGCACTTCCAGAATGACGACCGCTCGTTTCAGTACGCGCCGACTCGATCTTATCTTACGCACAGGGCGTCCATATCATCGATGAAACAACCTTCTTTCGATTCGCCAGGGCCTGAGCAGTCGCCGCAACAAGAGCACTCACCTCAGGCCGGATATTCTTCTAATTCTCATGAAGACAGCTCTTCAGATTCACCAAAGGGGCTGGGTATCTCGACTGAAGATGAATCGAAGTCAAGCTCGAGTCCAGTAGGTACCTCGGGACAATTCAGCCCAGTCTACAGCTCATATGGGCCACCCAGTCGTGCTCAATCTCAACTGCAAGTACGAGATCTGCAATATCAAATGAAGGGTCTGCATATCAAGATCTCCTCCCTCAAAGTCAAGAACCAAGAAGACAACATGCGCCGTCGGAGCATTCAAAGCTTGCGGACTCCCAGTCCTTTGACAGCTGCCGATCCATGGTATACGAATGGCCTGGACATGAGAGATGGCCGAAGCAGCAGAGGTTCAAATGTGGTGCATTCGCCTTCCGTATATTCTCGTGACTATCGGAATTCGAGAAACCTCTCGCCTCCAACCTACTTCAATCAAAATGGCTATGAACCAAAAGAAGAAAGCCCAGTTGATCAATCAAGAGGACAACTTTCACAGGCTCAAGAGCAGGCAGCCTATGACGAGCGCGTCGCTACGGCAGCGAGCGCATACGAAGATGCCGAAGAAGGAGAATTTGACGATGGTGATATCGATCGAGAGGCGCTGGATGAGATCCTGCGCGAACCGCTAGACGAGGACTTGGAAAGCCCGATGGATGAATTCCCGCTGGGAGCTCACGTTGATGAGACACCCCATG